>VWZL01001846.1:801333-830441 GCA_013396915.1 Stercorarius parasiticus
GCCCGCCCCCCACCTCACGCCGCGGGGCTGTGTCCGACATGACGCTCACCCACCCCCTCCGCGGCGCGGCTCTCACCTGCCCGCCGAGGCGAGGCGGCACAACATGGCGGCTATGTAGCGGACGGGGGCTACACCGACAGCGCAACCGCGTCTTCGCCCGCCCTCGGCGCCGCCCGCCCCGCCGCCGGTCTCCCCGCCCCAGCTCAGCTGGGGCGGGGAGACCGGCNGGGAGGGGGTTTGTTTCTGTTCTTTTCTCCTCATTTTTGTGCACACCTCATTTCCTGGTATCTGTTTTCCCCCTGGCAGTAGCAATTCAGCGGGCTTTAGTGCTGGTGAGAATCCTTCATTCGGGTACCTGGGCCCCATCAGCTAAAATAATCGTTGTGGTCAGTGCAAATGAGCTCAAAGACACATTAAAAATCGGTTATCCGGAAAGGTCAGTGAGGAGAACTCCACCCTGGGGGCTAGGAGGTGCGCTGCAGGCAAGACAAACAGTAGGTAAAATTTGAATTGTATGGAAATCAATCTTGGCCACCACAAAACCCTCCATGTTTTGCATTTTGTCTTTTTAAACAGGTGTATTCCAAGATCTCACAGAACCCACATGTATCAAGACTATAAAAACACAAGTTACAAAAATTCAGCGGAGGTTAAATCTCAACAACCTTCTTGAAAATAAATTACCTGATCTTGGAAATTGCCAGGAAGCCCAGCTGGAGAGAACCGCACAGGGAACCTCAGCCCAAGGACATAGTAGCCTGTGTCCACGTCCCCCAGCTTCTTGACGGACCCAACAAAACCACGTTAATTTACTTTCACTTATCAGCCAGCAGTACTCTCTGGAAATCTGAGCAGTGAAAACAACTACTTTATCAACAGGTAGGATAAAAGGTGAATTGTCCGAAATCAACAGGAGGTTTGGAAACAAGGTTTCCCCCTGAATGCTGAATATATATACAGCAAGATTTAGGCAGTACCTAATTTTAAAGAAGAATACGTTGTATTTATTGGTGATCAGTAAAATCTCATCTTTTGTTAAAATGAACGAACTACATTCAGGGCTATTAAATATCATAATATAGGCACTGACAGCCAGGCAAGAACATTAATATTACTGGATTTAGCATTTCTCTGTGTATCATACTGCAGTTCACTAATGCTTTGCAGTTAAGTGTTCTAAGAAAGCAAGTCACTTATACCATACATTTTGCTATTAGCTGGTGCAGTTGCTAGGTTGCTTTTATTTCAGGGGAGAAATTAAAAAAAAAAAAAAATCAAACAAGCAAAACACCCCAGCCTGCTTATTTAGAAGATACCCTCTAAGTAGAGAAAGACCTTGCCTTAAAATTACGTTCCTTCAACTAGTTAAGCTAACTTCTAGTCTGAGAGTACAATTTGTATTTCTAATATTGTGGGTTTTGTGTTTTTTTTTTTTTTTACTATTTAAGAAAATTAAAATTGTCTTTATAGGCTTTAAGACATCCATGACCTATAGTAACTACCAGGACACAGATTTAAATAGCAAGCTGTCACCGCTTGAAAGCTATGCATTTTTTTTAACCTTAGCACAATTAATAGCAATTACTGTAACTCCAAAGACATTTTACATCCTTCTAATTCCTTATACTAGGTGAAACGTCTACCATTTTCTTAGCATGAGTTGCTTTCCTATTTCAGAGACAGATTTGAACCATGACCACAGATTTCCCCACAAGGCTTTTTACCATCTATATTATCAGATAAAGCCGTTGTTATAATCCATTATGAGCATTTTAAGCTTCTTACAAATATTACATTCTACTATGTACAGGATCCGGGATGTATGTATATACACACTATGGATAATCAAGCAATATGATACTAAGACCAAATATAAATGACACACAACTACAGATTTAGATCACCATCAGGTATTTTTGTAAACTAGAAATTACTTCGGGTGCCAGATGCTGTTCCTTCTTTGTATAGATACTTGTCTCTTCCCTTTCACACATTCCACTAATAACTGCTATTTTTCCAGGCAATGAGAGCTAAAGTAACTTTCAAAAAAACAACCAGGGATCACCAATGGAATTTACGCTTCCAGTGGAAACTACTAAGTGTTTTTTAATACATTTAAGTGAAGCCTATGAAATTAAGATAGCAGTGGTACATGGACTAGCATGTCTCTGACACAGATGACAGCAGCTAGTAGTATTTTAACTACATCCATTTGTCTTGGGCAATACTACTGCAGATACTAATTGTCATATAATATGCCACTTAAAAATGGTACCACAGAAACCCTTCTATAATCTAGGAATTTATTATAACTGTGTAAGTTTGAAAGAAATTCAAGTATGTCCTAGAACTTTTGAGAAATACTGCTTTCAAACAAGAGTCTCACTGTTACCACAGTGAATTGCAAAGCTATAAGCTATTTACTATTGTTTTAGTGGCTACATATGAGACAATTTTATTAGTCATCTGGTAATTACAAGATTCACAGGTATAAAAATGTTGAAACTGGATTTAAGTCTACCCAGAAGTATACTGCTAAATATTTTTATTTTCCCTTTGAACAGTGCTTAAAAGCCAATGCTTTTTCATCTCCTTGCTTATATGCTACCATCACTGATAGAAAATAACCACCAGAAATTCAGGTTCTAAGAATTTCCTAACTTATTGCTAGTGAACAATAAAAGTATGCTTAAAGGTAGTTTCTTCATTCTCTGCACCTGTTAAGAAGTCAGTTCCCTCAGGTAGGCATTTAAAAACAACAGGAGTTATATCTGGTTTAGGAGGCTGAATTACTAACTCCTTAAAAGTTCTGCAGTTTAATTTGTATATTTACTTGTTGGAGAGTTCTAGCTTTTGGGTTTTTTTTTTTTTTTNCCAATAAGGCTAAAACCTGCAGAATACACACTATCAGGCTGCTCTGAAATTAGTATAATAGTACACACCTGTAACTTCAGGTATTTCGCATAAGCTGTATCAGATAGGATTGACACAGGAACAAGTTCGATAAAAAAAGCAAGTACCATAAACATACTACATACAAATAAGCCATGTAAGCCAATGCAGAACAATGAGGAAATTACATTATTAAAAGTTTTTATTTAGGTTTGGTCAGTACAGGTAAGATAATATTGGAGTCACAGAGCAATATGCATAAACAGGATACAACAGTTCTTAAAAACTGAGTAACTATGCACACAATTCATAAACATTCGGTCACCTAAGGAGAAAATGCACAGATGTATGGTGGGAAAAACTGTAATTAACACTGAAACTACTACAGGACTCCTTCAGTAAGTCCGTCTTTTAGTGATAAAACTACTGTACTGGGCAAACTTAGCAGTCATAAACCCACAGCTATTATGACAAATCTCAAAGGTGGTGTAAGTATAACAGTATGAGTAAGAATGCCCTTACACAGCACAGGTTCTAGATATACACAGATTTGTACAGACATCATTTATGTTATACTTTATGGAAATAATTTCCATTTCAACTTCACATTAACTCATATAAAAATAACTTGAGCTACACAAATGTCCTTTTAGCAACATTCAACGTAATTAACTGTTAAAATTTCCAAAGTGGCAGAGGTATTGAAGCAAAAAGAAACCCACAAAAAGGCAAAATTGTGACAAGTATGCACTAATTTAAACAGCTTCTGAACAGTATCCTCTCCCAATTTAAATGACACTGTATAAAAATGTTGCAGAAAAATGTTACAAAACTGAACCCTGCACATTTACACTGGAGTCCAAACCATTCTGGACATGACGAGAACCCACAGTTCTGTTACCTTTCATGCTCACTGTTTTCTCCTCTTGAGGATCATGATTGGAGTCTGTGTCATTTGAGTGGTGCGTGAGAGAGTTTTCACTGCCAGTGGGAGAGTCTACACTTTCATACCCAGTACTGAGCTGGTTTATGTAGCTACCACCTCCTCTACCAGTTCTATCTTCAGAGTGGTTGGACAGCTTATTACCATTCCCTGGAGAAGCCGGGAAGTCATCTTCCGTGCCGCTACCCTCCCTATAAAATCCAGGCCCAGACGTCCGCTGATGGGAGGAGCTACCATTGCTTGGTCCGTTTGCCAGACGGCTGCAGTCTTTGCCCACAGCCTCTCCCTGGTCTGTAGGCTCAGAAGACGGAGTCCTGCTGGTACCTGGGTTGGAGACCTGGGACTGCTGCTGCTGATACTGAGCCAACTGCTGACGAGTCTCCTTCAACTGCTGCTGAAGAACTAGAATGGTACTCTGCATACCCTCTACCTCCTCATCAAGCTGGATGATGAAGTCATTCAATTCTATATAAAGAAAACACATTTGTTGCAAATACTTAATAGCCCATATATAGCTTGAATCTCAAACACACAACAAAAAATTAAAATCCTGTAACTCAACATTTTATGCTGAAAGTTTTCAACAGACAATTTTTCAGCCATCAGGTATGCACTGGTTTTGATACTCTGCCTCTGAAGGAGGAAATGCGTAACTATCATCTAACATACTTTTTATACCGCTACTCAGAATACATGAGAAGAAGTTAGTTTCTGGGCAAAAAAGAAGGATATTGGGAGAACAACTCAACTCCAGCAATTAGTATTTTGCAAGTAGATCTACTTTTCTTCAAGTATAAAACCTTAGCAGAAATACTGTAAAAGTGACCACGAACCACATCTGTATGTAATAGATCTGAGTAATTACAAAAGCCTGCTCAGCAACAAAAAAAAGATTCTAGTCACACTTCAAGGAAGTTTCAGTTCTAACTGTTTTTAATCCTTTAAATTCTGCATAATGGGACACTAAAAAAAGATACTTTCTTACCAACAAAACTGTTAACTAATTCCATAAGGTGTTTTAGTAGTTGTGTACCAAGAAAAAGGACTTTACAATTAGGACTGCATTTCGGAGCAAAAGACATTTGACCTGAAAGCAGTAAAAGAAATAGTGACTCCCTTAGTCTTCAATTACAACTGCACCATTAATATGATGGAGCAAATAAAATGCAAACTGCTTATTATTGCAAAAAGTCATAAAATTAAAGTGTTTCTTGCTATGGGAAAAAAAAATTATTAGGAAAACCACTATTGCAGGATTATTGGGAAGAAGCAATTGGGACTAAGAACACATCTCAGTTTTGGAGCTTACTTTACTACACTGTATTCAAGAGCAGAAATCTTTAAAGAATGTCTATGCTTGCTTCAATTATGAACTTGATAAATTTAGACAAAGTGCATTATCTAAATAGTATTTAAGCAGCAAAAGGGTAACTATTCTAACATGTCATTACAGAAAGAATCATTCACCTTAAGAATCCTGGTTATTATGTATTATTTTATACTGCTACTTTCTCAAAAATAAGATCCTATGGGGGAGCAGGAAATCTATCCTTAAAAAATACAGGATGTGTCACACTTAAGATATTACTGACTTCAGTCGTAAACCAATAACATATCCAGGTTTATGTGATGGCTAAATAGCTCATGTCCCAAGACTTACTCTAATAATCAGATAAACTACTCTAACATTCTACCAAAAAATCCACTGATTCTATGCAGAACTCTCAACTGAAGATTTTTTTTTTAAATTTGCATTTTCCCCTCCATTCAAGTTATGCAAGAGGTCAGAGTTTATAGGTAACTTCAATTTAGGTTTATAATGCTGTAAAATTTGTACTGTGAACACAATAATGATATATTTTAGTTCATCTGAGTTACCTAAGCAAAAAAAAAAAAAATTTTTTTTCCTTAGGTATTAAGTTGTTGATTTTTTTAAAAAATAATTTCAAAATGAGTCAGATACAACAAAAGCATTCTGTTCTCAGTGCATGCTTAGCTTCATGCAACATTAACAGCTTTCATCTTACCAATTCACCAGTAATGTGTACAGTCTAAACATTCCTTATTAAGTAGCAAGGCCTACAGTATGAAATCTGGCAATTTCAAATTCAAATACAGCATTACCAGAGCTGCAAATCCCACCAGTCCCCTGAAGTTATGTTCATAATTTTTTTTTTTTTTAAATTAAGGCTACCAGTGAAGACTTACAATTGTCATATTTTACTCAATATTGCCCTTCTAGCAAAGATGGTTTTACAGTACGTGTATCATCAGGAAATTAAACTAGCAGAAGTGCAAGGCAGCTTCCATTTTCTTAAAAAAATCCCTTACCATCCTGACTGCTTTTAAGTTCCTCACTATATTTCTTCTGCAAAGCCAACTCTGCCTCAAGCTGTGCAATACGTCCTTGGGACAGCTGCCTTCCAAGCTCTTGATTCTCCTGGATAAGCATTCGACACTTCGCCATTAACTTTTTGCCTGTTTGGCTGCAAAGGAAAGAGCCATCTATCACAAAATGAATACAAAACCTTCAGTTATTCTTCCTCAATCACAGTTACAGACAAAAAGGAGATGCAATTTCTGCATGTCACAATTCAAGGAACATTATGCCTCAACATAATTGTCATAGCAGAAAGTCTCCCTATAGTTACCACGTGCTGTTCCAATGCCAGTTGATCTTCTGTCGCTGTCCCATAAAGTGGAAGGCAAGTTTTATTACTGCAAATATGAATAAGCATATTGTTCTTTTTTTGATACCAACATCTGGATTATCAATATGCACAATCTTGCATGTGCTAATTCTCAATGGACTTAAGTATTTGATTAAAGATGTGCCTTGTAATTCAAAAGATCAAGTACTGCATAAAAATTACACGTGTAAACTCAATTATAAACAAAAACATTCTTCATGTATTGTACTAGTAAAATTTAATAATTAAATTTGAGTGAAGAGAAAAAAGCTGATTGGGGGAAAATGTTAAATCCCATGTTCTTTTTTCATAGTGACATCCATTTTTCTTTAAAAGGCTTAGGCATTCTTTTGAATGCTGCCCAGGTACTCGTTTAAAAAATTAGATGTATATCTTTCAACTCAATTTATGTATTTGACAGTAATGTACACAGTCTGTTTCATGATTTCTATGGTCAGCTTTCCCTAAGCACATCTTGCATAGTGAGGACTAAGTGAAATATAGTTAAAAATTGGCAAGAAATTAAGGAAGGAGTGTATTATTAATCTACTTCCTTTAGAGTGACAGATTTCAGATCATGTGCAATGATCATTAGGATGTCCAGTTTCTGAAAGAAATGGGAAAGAGGCAGGAAAAGAATATTTTGAACTGACAAGATTTTCTTTACTATATGGGTAACATTACACATCTTTAATCTTCACGATAAAAATTGCTTTGTAAAGCATTATAGGAAGTAGTATGCAAATTAATATATAGGCAATACAGCTGACTCCATAAAAGAGAAAAATGAAAGTCCTTTAAGACTCTTGGTCTGCCAAAGTGAGGACAGGAACCACAAACACTTCTCCTTTTACTAGGCTCAGCAACATAACGAAGCTGTCCTCTTTTCTACAGAAGCGTAAGCTCTACCAAAAAAAAAAAACTCCCAAACTTGAACAGGTTTATTTTGAATTCAATGGCAGGATTTGCATTACTTTTCAAGACCAATAAGGTCTTCTAATTTTTTGTTTGTTTGCTTTTAAACAAGTGACAAAGACTGAAAGAAATTTTGAGTATTAAAAAAGTAGAACAGGAAATTTCTGCTACAATTCACAGCCACGGTTCTCTCCTGCAACCAAAATACCCAACCAAAAGAATTTAAAGTAATAATTTCTTTATCAACTACCTTTTAAGCATTCAAGCCTAAGACAACTTAAGTTCTGCCAACTCTGCCCCATTTAACATTTTCCGACTGACTCTCCCAAATCTTTCAGATGGGCTGCTCCAGAAGGAATCTGGCTGTGGAAAGTCCTGGAAGCCTGAAACTCTGCTAAAGGCAGCAACCTGTTTTCTTTCTTGATGTGATGTCCAATGCCAGGTCCTTGAAGCTTAAATTGTGCTGACCTAATACAGTCCAAGTCGCACATTAAGATGCAAGTTTCCTTAGAGATGTTCATTCTGTGTAAAGCAGGACCGCTTTGGAGATAACCAATGTGACACATCCCAAAAGTTATTAGGCAGACATGCAATGATTTTTAGCCATTTGCAAATTTCTGTTACTGTATTCATCACCACTACAAGTTGAAGAAGTTCACAGCGCTTAAGTCATTTAATGCTCTTCTCTTCATAAAACAGTGTCAACTGTAGAATCAGCAAGTACCACTTAGCTTGGAACTGGGACAATTTTAGAATCCCATTAATTTCTTCAATGTTAACTTCTGCCAAAGTGTAAAGTATTTATTACCTGTATAGAAATTTGCATAGTTACCTATAATGCTATTTCTTCCCATAAAAATTTTTCCAGATGTTCTGAACTAGTACGGCACCAAGTAACCTCCCCGTGCAATTTACAAAAAAGACAACACATGCAAGAATTTAAAACCCAGTAATTATTAAAATAACTCCTATCAGCTGTAAAATTAAGTTTGGCATTGTTTTCACAAATCCTCTTGAACATACATGCAACAAAACCTGTAAGAATATAAGTGGTTAAATTTCAGAAGACTAGCGTTTGTTATACTAGGCTTACTGCAAGTGACATTTCTACTGATTTTTAATACAAGCGTATACTCTATGTTTTAATGATGGTTGAAATGGCTTAACATAGCCATTCCTTTGATTACATCCCCTTTTATTTCTCCCTCCAGACATCAGCAATGATTATGCTGTACCCCCCTTACCTATGGTTAAGGTCCAGAACTAATACCGCTTAGGGCTGCAGTTAACATGTTACCCTAAGAACACCAGTTCAGGATTTGAAAAGCATCTGTTTCAAAAACTAGGTCAGATGCCATGAAATAAGAGCAGCTGCATAGAAGGATGGACAATTAAAGCAATTAGAAGGGGGAGGGAGGGGAGGGAGAATGCAAAGAGATGAAAAATCCTGTAACTATTTCATACGTCACCATTTCTTTACCCTTCCAGAAGTAAAAATCAATCACATCTTAAGCCAGTTAATGAAGACAGCCTCAATTATGTACCAGGAAATAAGTCAAATCTTCTGTATTCCAGCTACTGCATATATGAATTCTGCACATTCACACCGACTTAAATTTTTATGTCGCATATTAGGGTATGTTGTAGCTACAGAAATAACATTTTCTTCTGATACTTTTGCTTGGAAGTAAGTGGTAAGTTAACTTCTCTCCTCAGTTGTACACACACATTTAGAGCCTGAGGACTTAAGAAAACAACCAACCTGTATCTAAATGTATTCAATAATTTTTTGAACTCCAAGTTAAACAAGCAATCTGCACGGCATGCCTCTATCCGCACATTATAGTGAGCTTTACAAATGTCTTGGTAACACATTAACAATTTATTAATGCAAGTCTTACCTCTGTTTTGATGCTAGATCATTAATATCTTAGATACTGCTATAGCAAAATCATCCCAGATGTATCACTTTTAAAAAGGTAAAGTTTTTCTGTAGGTTTTTCTGTTGCTGTTAAGTCATTACTCATGCAAAAAAAATAAACCTGCATAAGTACACTACTCTTCAATCCCATATTAATCATATGAAGCACAAACAGTTAAGATACTTCCAAGTTAAAAATATGTAATGCCATCTTAATAAAAGTCATCGAAACAGAATACATCACCTTCAGCGACAGCTGGATGTCTGTCTTTTTAATTTAAAATTGAATTTTCTACGATCAGACTGAGTCATAAAATGTTGCCCAACTGTTTTGAAAATCAAAACCTCAGATTACTAAATAGAACTCAAATCGCTAAGGAAAAAATAAACACACAAATGCTATACCAAATCTGCATTTTGCTTTACACACCTCAGACATGCCACTCCCAACTGTCCCAGATCACTACTCTTAGAAGTAACTTGGGACAACAGAACAGAAGCATCAATAGAGTAGCAAAGGCTCCTTCACTGATTCCACCAAGGAAAATGCATGCATTTAAGGTTTTTTTTGTTTGTCAAAATACTGACTTCGTTTTCAGAGAACGAGACAATGCAGAAATAACAACCTGTTTGATTCTCGTTCATCCCAGGAGCTTCACAATACAACAGTATAACCAGTAGTGTTCCTTGAACTATATATTACAACTATTTCAAGGCACATTTTATATAGAAGTGCAATACAAAAAAAAAAACAGGTGTACAAAGGAATAAAAACACCCCACCAACACTGAAGACAGTTGCCATCGTGTGCCTTCTGAATTGAGCATTTGAGATCAGTTTTTAGTATAGATCAGAAAATTCTCATTTCTGCATGAAAACATGCAGTGAAATACTTATCACAACCAGTTTTTCTTATACATGCTAGTTGTGATCAAATATATATTGCGTCCAACAATTTTAAACCTGCAATTAGATAGAATGTACATTTTCGTACAGTCCTAATTTTGAGGCGTCCACAGTATTACCAACCATCCAGAAAACAGTTCATTATTTAGCAACATTGACTTAAGGCTCCATCAAGTGCTAGAGAGCCCAAAGGCTAAACAGTCAAATGCGTACACTACCACTGTTGTGATATCAAATAGCACTCTCATGGCTATTCAAAACTGGTTAGCAAGTAAACTCTTTAACACAAAATTCACCTCATCGAGTTTTGACCCAGCAGTTCAGTGAACAAGCAGGAAGTCCACAGTCTTATTGGCAAAACTGACTTACAGTGTCTCTAAGTCACTAGGCTCAAGGTTAAGAGCGAAGCATATTCCACTTCTACATTTTACGGGAATTTTACATGTTCAATTCATGATTTATAATCTCTAGGTTCTCTCTCCTCCAAACTGTCTGTAGACACAGTGTACCACAGACTTAAGACTTCTGTTTCTCCCTCTATTTTCTTCAAATAGAACAATTTTGCAAATGTCTACGTGTTCTAGAAAAGATTTTTTTTCGAAGATGGCCATTTCTTCAGAATAGTCCGACGCCGTCAGGCCTCTGAAGCAAAGGGGGAGAAAAAAGCTGAAACACAAGGTTCATCTGATAATTTTTACATTAAGCATTACAAGCTGGACAGTATAAGAATGTGGCTTTTGCCTCAAAACGTCTGAGTCTTGGTGTGGAAACGAGTACTTGGCTGTCCCACCATAGCATTCTCGTAGTGGGACTGTCAGGGAAGTCTTGACTGGGGAGTATTTGTTTTGTTTACCTATCAGGCGTAAACTTCCAGGCACTCAGTTCATTTTGGGCTTGTTCCAGTTTGTCTTTAGTCTGTTCCAGTTCACCTTTCATTTTTAGGAAAAACAAGTTGATGGCTGGGTCCACCATTGTTGATCGCAGTTGGGCAACACTAGGCTGCTGGACTTGCTTGAGGTACTGAATCTGATTCTGTGTAAAATAAGAAAAGAGACCATTATTCATACAACATTAAGTAAAATTTTAAAGTCACTTAGACACAAACAAAAATAGTCATTCCAAAGGTAACAGCAAGGAAGCTTGCCTTCTTTCAACACTGTAACCTGAAAAAGGCAGGATAAAAATAACTCTTGCCCACCTGCACCCTATCAATGTGCATATTCACCTCATCCCCAGTCCCACTACCTGCCAAGCTTAAACTTTCAAGGCTGATTTTTTTCTTCCCCCCCCCCCGCCTCTCTGCTTCAAATTATTTTCTACGTGTGAGCTGACATTTGCCAGAGCAATGACGGGAGCACTAGAATGCCCCTTTTCTTTTATATCTGCTTAAAACAGATAGCTAATTTCCATGTAATTTCAGTGGAAGTTATTATGGAACATCACAGCTAATATTCACAGGTAGCATTTTTAAGGAACTACTAAAAAGGTTTTTACAAACTTCTAACATTTTTTGCAAAGTCACTTATGTTTCAAGTTTGCATATTATTTTTTTTAAAGAAAATAATTTAGAAATATTAACATCAATTAAACACATTTAGATCAGATTTGATTCTCTTGCAGTAACCACAACCCAGAAGATTTACAATTTTATAATTTATAACCCAAAAGACTTACAATACAGTCAAAATTTCAGAAGGAGTAACCGTGAGCCAATTTCTTTTAAATATAGCATTCATCAAAACTTGTATGTATTTAAATAGGATTAAATAGAAAGTATAAATACAAACATTCTATTTACCTTAAAAATGTGCAGTAGTGACCTCAGTCACTTCTTGATGGAGGACAACATGTTTTAATTTATATATTGTTAAGTAGCAACAATTTTTGGATTTTATTTCAAATAAGTGATTTCAAAGGTATTGAAATACTGAAATATTTCCATTGACACCACATTAATTTGATATTATCAAAATAAAAATATTTAGTTACTTAAAAAAACCTGAATAACCATCATACTTCAAATTTTAAATAGACAAACTTTTGTTTGTCCAGAAAGAAGTATAAAGGGAATAAAGCACTGCATAAAAATATTTTAAAGAAATAGAGCACTCAAGAACCCACCTACAAATGTTACTTAGAAACATGAAGTCCAAATTTCATCCATTTCTTGGATGGCATTTTACCCCCATGTGTCCTTTTCCTCGCTGAATGCACAAAACATTGCTCACTGAATAAAGATCTATTTACTTTATTTTTATTGATATATCTTTTCTATCCAATCAACTTCCCATCGCTTGCACTACTGGAAGTATTTCAACAACCTGTCAATACTTTGCTAGGGCTAGCACTAATAGAGGGTGAAACAGCTAGTTTAACAGATGTCTGCACACATACGGACACTCCAGCTGGCAACATAGTCCAAGAATAATTATGCTATGTCAGGAAGATGGTTCCCAACCTATTTTTAGACAGCATCATTGAGGAAAAAAAAAAGATAATGTTCCTTGTCTTACCTACACCCATTTCCCTCCCTCTTATATTGCCAGCCTGAGAACTGTAACAGATTACTTGGATCAGTAGGACAAAGAATTGCTGCCACCAGCTCCTCACTCATGTCAGAAATGCACTACAACACTCAAGAGGACCCAGCTGATTCTGTCCAATGTCAGTTATTTATCAGTCTCATTAGGGTATCTCATCTCTAGCTCCCAGGCCAAGCAGAGAGCATTTCCATAGGCTCCACATAACACCTCAACTGTCATTCCTAAACCAGCAGCGTAGCGAGAATTTACTCAAGCTGAACAACCCTTGCTCATTCCCTCCCCAAACTTGAAAGACCATTTATTCCTCCAGTTTTTCCAACTCAAATTTTCTCTATCCCTCCACAAGTGCCTTCTGCAGTTTTACCTCCAGAGTTCTCAACTGCCAGGCTTTTCATCCACTCAAACCGTAGCAACCTCCCCTCAATATGACCCACTCCAAAGCAAGCCCACACCACTTAACCCTTTTGCCCAATTCCTTACTCCATTCATCTTCCTGCTTAGCCAGTCCAAGCCTCCCATGTTTGTTCCCTCTAAACACTTTCTGGTACACCTTTCTTTCCCTTGATATTCCAGGTGGCAAGGGGTGGGGAGCAGAAGAGTTTGCAGTCAGGACCAACTTCAGGCTAGAGCTGAATACACAGAAATAGTCATGTCCAATGCTAGACACTCCAGGACATGCACTCTAACACCCAGAACATCTACTGGCTACACATATTCCCAAACATGAAAGCACACACTAGGTGGTATTTCTCAAAAGCCTGTCAGATAGACAAATAGTGATGAATTTTCACAAAAAAATAAAAACCTTGGTATCGGCTTTCTCTCTGCTCTAACCAAAGGCAGGAGAACACTGGAAGTAGTCTATTTAGAGGACATCAGGCTGTGTAGGACTTTGTTCGAGTAGATTTTTCTTTTTTTGATAAGACAGACAATAACATTTTCAACACCTCTGCTTTCTCACATGTTCTTGGAAACATCTGAATCCTTTCAGCTTAAGTCGTCCAAAGATACCACAAAGAATAGACCCTCTGACATGAAGAATTTAACAAAAGAGAACACAGGTGCTTAACAGAAAATGTAAGCAATCTAAATAAATACAACTATATATCCTTCTTATAAGGTATGTGAGGGACTTCCTAGGATGCCGGGTAATGGTAGGACTAGACGGAATGGATTAAAACTAGAGATGGGACGATTCAGACTGGATGTTAGGAAGAAGTTCTTCACCATGAGGGTGGTGAGACACTGGAACAGGTTGTCCAGAGAGGTGGTGGAAGCCCCGTGCCTGGAAGTTTTTAAGGCCAGGCTGGACAGGGCTCTGAGCAACCTGATCTAGTGGGAGATGTCCCTGCCCATGGCAGGGGCGTTGGAACCGGATGATCTTTAAGGTCCCCTCCAACCCTAACAATTCTATGATTCCATGATTTTTCCCTCCTGGCTCCTTGGGTGTGGGAGCAATCTCCAGATGTCTACTATTTTTGAGGCCGACCCCGGGGGAAGTGAAAAAGCGTGGTTTTGAGGATGAAGGTACCAGGACAGAAGAAACTGGATAATGAAGAGAAAAAACACAGAGCTGTAACCTAAACCACCAGTAGGTTATTAAGACTAATGACTATCTAGGTACTATAGCCCAACTGCACCCACAGGAAGCTTCCCCCATTGTTATCTGTTACGTGGAAAACTTATTTGAGTAGCAAATATTTCCAAATGCCTGTCCACTTATTGACCTACAGTAGCTGTGCAGTAGCTTGGGGTGTGTGTGTGTAGCCCTTTCCTGAAGTAGCAATAACTTCATCACTGCCTCTGCCAGAAATAATGCTTTATGTAGAAACAGTAGCCAATATCTTACCTGCACTTCCCTAACAGCAGCAATCTCTTTCAGGGGTTTTTTCCTGCTACGGAGAAGGTAGCTCAAGGCTGCTTCTGCTGACAATAGGGCACATGAGGTATTAAACACCTAAACTTTAATCTAGCCCTTTAGTTCACCACTAACTATGCAGTGTACTTTTGCAACACCAGTCAGACTCTCAGTAAGCTCCTAGCTCAAAAGAAACCCATATGTTCTGCTGCTAGACTCAGCAGAGAGCACGAGAAAGAATGGAGCTATGCACTCAACTACCATCTTGTTTCTTCAAAAAGAGTACTGAGACAGAATCGGGACAATGACTCTGCTACTGCTGTTCTGACATGCACACCTACACTTCCCAAGACAATGACTGGTTACTTTTATAAGCTAAAGTAGATTTTATCTTTTTAAAAGAAGGCTACAAATTAAAACAGCAACTAAAACAAAATCTATCACACCTTATTTTAAAACAGAGCTTGTGTATTTTAACTAGAAAGGTGCTTTACACATCAGTAATCAGAAAAATCACGTATGTGTCTGTCAACTACAACCATTTAAATATGGTATGATACCATAGATGCCAATTTCTTCTAATTAAGATGTGACCGAAAACATTAAATGCTTACAAATAAATAACTCACAAATAACTGTCACATGTTAATATGGATTATAAAAAATGGTTAACTATGCTAAGAATAAAGAAAAATTATTTCATGGACTAGAAATCAGACATGTCAACTTACCATTTGGTTCATTTATAAAGTGATTTAGCAACCTATAGCTTAGCATCTCATCCAACATGATTTATTTTGCTACTGTTACTTTACTGGAAAAAAATACTATCTAATAATACAAACCCAAGTACTCCTCCAGAGCTTCTTGAAACTATGTGTATTTAAACTTGAAAACACTTTGAAGTGTCAATGTCTCAATTACAGCTTTTACCCCCCTTCCTTCAAGGATGCATCTTCCTACCTCCATGCACTATGAAGGAGATTACATCTTTGATGTTATTTATGTGCCAATACCTAGAAAAATATAAGCCCCTTGTGTGTGTTTGGTTTTTGTTTCTTTTTGGTGGGTTCTCCTCTGCCCCCCCCCCCTTTTTTTTTTTTAAAGTACACTGAAATTAATAAAAGCTCTAAACAGATGTTCTGGAAAGCCTATGCATCACAGCTATGAACATCTATAACAAAGTGCAGCCAAAAATCCTGTAGTCTTCATGATCTTGCCAAAATTCATAGTCTAATTTTTGTCTAACTCATTCTTTTAGAAACGGGGATGAAGGAAGGTGAAAACAGTACACACAAATTTGGTTTTGGTCAAAAATTTACATTCCTTTTTGTTTTGGTATTTATTGTTTCAGCTATATGCTCAGAAGTTCAAAAGAACAAAACTCTTATTACTGCTGTCCCTTATAGCAGAATTTATCAGTAAAATTAACAAGAGAAGCAGGATCAAGTAGTCTTAGTACCAGGGAAGTGTTGAGGTATAGCACCAGAACAGATCTTCATTAGCATACTGGGCTGCATTAGAAGGAGTGCTGCCAACAGGTCAAGGGAAGTGATCCTTCCTCTCCACTCGATACTGGTGAGACATCTGGATGGAGTACTGGGTCCAGCTCTGGGCTCCCCAGTACAAGAGAGACATGGACATATTAAGGTGAGGCCAACAAAGGGCCATGAAGATGATTAAGAGGTCAGAGCATCTGACATACAAGCAGAGGCTGACAGCATTAGTTAGGGCTGTTCAGCCTGGATCTTATCAAGGTGCATAAATACCTGATGGGGGGGAGTAAAGAAGGTGGAGCCAGACTCTTCTCAGTGGTGCCCACTGAAAGCACAGAAGGCAATGGGCACAAATTGAGACACAGGAAATTCCACTTAAACATAAGAAAATGCTTTTTGCTCTGCCAGTGGCTGAACGCTGGCACAGGTCACCCAGAGAGGTTCTGGAGTCTCCATTCTAGGAGATGTTCAATACCTGACTGTACGCAGTCCTTAGTAACCTGGTCCAAATGACCCTGCTCTGAGCAGGCAGGTTGGTCTAGACAAATTACAAGTCCCTTCTAACCTCAGAGATTTTGAGATTCATTTTCTGCCACACACCGCAAAGTAAGCTTTACGCCTTTTTTCCTCGCTCCTCATACCAGTGCTTACTACAAACTAAAGTCATCTTATGGTCTTAAGAGCAGTGAAAGTAACATATACAGTTAAGTGTCACACTACTATACCTGACAGCTCTGAAAACCTACAGGGAAAAAAAAAAAAAGAGAGGAACGCTAAAAGAAATTAACAAACAAAAGCTACAACACTAGTTATTAATTTTGCACAGAGCTTATATTTTTCGTAAGAGAAGCTCTCGGGAGTCTGTTACAGAAACTAGCAATAAGAAGCTTTTTACAATTTTCTCTCAGGAACTTCCAAATTAAAGCAGCAGGTGAAAATTATGTTAAGAAGGTAATCCAGAAAAGATCAGCAGTCCAACAGTGGTATAGTTTCAAGAAACTAAAACTGAACACAGAAGAAAACAAAGTCACAGAAAACCCACAGAAATAAACGAGAAACAACAACAAAAAAGGTATTCAAGTACAAAGAATACCAGAAACCTCAAGAAGTAGCTCTGCCAAATTTCAAAAGAACTCCCTCTGAAAGTCAGTAGCTCTTTCCCCTACCCAGCCAAATGGATGCAGAGGCTTACAAGTATCTTGTTATCAAAATTTAATATAAATATCAGCCAAAAACCTCTTAAATGAAACCCAGTAAACTCAATCTTATCCTTACGTTTCAATTTGTTCCTGCATCCAATGAGAGTCAGAAGTAATATTATTGGTAAATATGCACAGCTGATAAATGCTAGAAAAAGTAAGCATGGCTCACGCAAGAATTAGCTTGGTTCTGAAGCAGAAGTCCTTCCAAGCACAATTGCTGCTGGAAATCAACTGAAATAACTAATACTAGAAAAGCAAACTTTAAGAAGTGATCTTTACTAATTCAGTAAAAGTTTAAGTGCTCTGTCATTTCTTTAAGCACAGAAAATGTGATGCTATAGATACAGGAAAACACAGCATGTGGGCATTGGCTCAAAAGCTGGTTATCTTTCTAAGTTTGAAAACAGTTATCCTCTTTAAATACTTACAGTACACTCTTGCATCTCCTGTTCCTTAGTTGCCAGCCTCATGACCAGAATATTTTCTCTTCGGGCAGACTCTTGCTGTTGCTGTTTCAACTTCTCTTCAGATTCTCTCAATCCCGTCACATCATTAGCTAATACAAGTAATAACAGATAAAAACTATGTTTTATAGTATCCTCTCATGAACAGTTTTTTTAATACAGCTAAAAATCTAAAAACCAAATTCAGAAACAGCGAAAGAGTCATAAATAAGCATGACTACAATAAGCATAACTATAATAGGCATAAATAAGAAAGATCAAAATATCATTAAGTATTAGAAAAGCTTGACAACTGTTGGTTTTAAATACATCTTTCTGATCCTTCCTTAAGGCTTACTGAACTTTTGAAAATGCGTCCATGGTTATATAGAAAATAACTTTTAAATTGCTTGCTTAAACAAATACTATTACTACTTATAGTCTGAAACTCAGGAAGTTGGAACTGTCCTGCTAGCTGTAAGAAATGTTGAGGCGAGGGTGGAGGAGAGGGGACGTCTACAATCCACAAACAACAAACCCAAAACACAATATGTATAACAGTGCCGTTTGTGGTCAATCCTCAAACTGGTCTCAACACTCCATGAGTAAACTGTAAGACATTTAAGAACTTCAGATACTGCACTTCAGTCACAACTGGAATTCTTCTGATCCATTAACATTTATTAAAGTTGATATATGAAATATGAGAGAAGGCAGCACAGCACATTTTCAAATTACTCAAACAGCAACACATGCAGGTAGCCTTACACAAACAATATGTATTCACTCTGATACTTTTCATGGAAAATGATAAAAAGCTTGAATATATAATACAGATTTTTGTTTTTTCTAATTATTTGAGAATGATCTGTTGTGAATGTAAACTAAGAACATCACAGACTGCTTCAGGACAATTATTTCTAATTAATTCTTTGCAAATAATTCAGTAATACTGATTATTACAGCCTATATTAGAGTTTCTAAAGTTGAGAAACAGGGCATGTTAAAACAACTTATTTACCTATGCTAGGACAGTTTGAGATTAGAATGAAATCAACTTTCTATATTTTAGTCTCTCCAAAACTCAAACATTATGGAGTAGCAGTAGAAGAGGGATGTAAGAGGTAGAAACAAGGTAGAGGACATCCGTTTCGACTGACAGAAAAATATCCTTCAAACTCAACGGTACTAACTCTTTAACTATTTAGACTAAAAATAGGAAACAGCCCATTTCTAGCTGATAACCCCATTTTAAAAAGTGACTTAGGACTGGCAATTCATCACTTCCAGAACATATCCAGCTTTTGCCATTTGAGAGTAAGATGTTTTTCCCATATTCTCTTTTGAAAGACTCGAGTACAGACCAAGTTTTAAAGACCACGTAAAACTGATAATCAAATAGTTAATTTGCCTAATCAGATCAAACATTACTTGACGACTCATTTTAAACTTTTACCTCTACAAACTATTCCCCCTCCCACGTTTATAATCCTGTGAGACTACTGAAGGCACAAACATTCACAGAGTATTTTGGTAGAAGATAACATTTCCTTTCTTATGGAAAAGTCCTGAAAATACACCTATTTACGGTGCTATAATTTGAGATGTTTTCCCCCCCCAATACTCAAGGTAGAGATGGTCCTAAAGATACAAAGCCAGACTTTTTAGATCCTGTGTGAGATCTGCAAAGGAAAATAAGTGGCTGAGAAAGTTGGGAAAGGCTGAAAAACTTGCACTAGAAAAAAACAGGGACTTTCTTTCTGACAAATAACAGACATAGATTATTATCTCTTATTTCTACCAGTTTTAGAGAGCACAGACATTACTTGAACACACTGCTGTGTGTTCATTCCGGTAACTCCTACCATTTTGAAACTTGGCTAACTTACAGTTAAGGTCGGTGTACTTGCCCTCCAGAGCTTGCACGTATGCTTCATACTGCTTCCACCTATTGCAGACACCAAGAGAAAAAAGAATTTTCTGAAGCTCAGTATATTAAATCAAGGCATCTCATTCCTAAACTTTCAGAGCATACAGAGAGAATTACACAACTGCATAGAAGACAACTCTGGGTTTTAGTCACAGAAGAGTTAAATCCGCTTTGCATTTCAGAAGGATAAGAAAGTAGCTAGCTGTGCATTACAACACTTAAAATTGGCATCTTAAAACTCACTGTATTATTTTGGACAAACATTGGGATCAAACACTTACTACTTAGTTCTTTGTGTAAAGTACCTAAGATACATTTCATTCTCAAAGCAGAACAATTCAAATGAAATACTGTAACAGAAACCATAACACAAAGACAGCATTAAGTCTGTTACCAAGTGAACAAGACAAGCAGAAGTGTATTACAATACACTAGAATTGGCAGTCTAGGTTAAGTAGCTATACCAGTTATACCAGAAAGGGGACTGTTTCCTTTTCAACCAAACTCCCAGTTGTGATTCTTCATCTGATATGTATGTGTTTTTGTAGTGATCTCAATAATGCTGAGGACTAATATGTCAAAATATTTACCAAGTACATCAACAAGACACCTTCTCAAAAACATTCATGAAATCAAGTTAAAGGAAGAAAAACAAAGATTTTTTCAATATATATACACTTTGACAAGTTTTAGGTAATTTAAAAACAGTCTTTTTTGTTAGCCCTGATAATTTAATTTTCACTTTCTGTCTATTGACTGACTTAAGACTTTAATAACTTCTAGGATCTTAAGTCTCCTCTTACAGTAACTTTTCTTGTTCAGTGCCTTTAATAATCTATCTTCCTAAATACTGTCTTTCCAGTTTATTTCATTGATTGTTTTCCCTTTTTTACAGTAGTAGCACAGACCATTAACAAAGGGAATTGAAGTAGAATTCTGATCTTTGAAAAGCTGAAGTTACAAAGTTGCAGCTTCTGAAGTTAAGCAAAAGAAAATAAAAAGGAAGGAACTATGACCAATAAAGTGTTTAAAAAAATGCAACAAATACAAAAGACATCAGAACACATTAAGCACCTCTGATAAATTACAGAAGTTCTCACACAAAGAGCATTCCTAAAAATTACATACTTCAAACGTTTCCAGCTAGCTCACTTTACAGGCTCTTCAGGGAAAAGAGTTTTGTCCCTGAATAGGTTCTGAAGTTCAGTAAAAGAAACATTCTAAAAAAATCAGTAGTGATACAAACAGAAATATCTCGCCCCCACCCACAATTATGTCAGAATTAAAATTTCAAGATGGCTACTACCACATCTTTAACTACAGAAGGAAAGCACTCCCCTCTGGGAAGTATTTTTGCCATACTTGAAGATGATATATCCCTTCTACCAGATTTCATCTACACATAATACCTGCATTAGTTTTAACTTTTTTTTTTTAACAGACATAGGTAAAATCAACACTTACAGTGATATAAAAATCCAGGTTTCGGTTAAACTACCTAAGAATTTGCACATACTTGCAAAAGCTTCTTTTAATAAACCAGTGATTTATAGGAACTTGCTTGCCAGACCTTAACTCTGAAGCCTTTCTTCCCAAGATCCAAGAAAGAAATAGTTATCTTCACACATGTAATCTAACAGATGCATTGGTTTAAGCAGATGTGAGAGTTGCCTTGACCTCCTTGTCCCATACTGCCCTTTCTGGTAGGGGACTCCGGCAGCTCATCAGCAAACTTGAGTGGGAAAAACAGACAAAGCCTAAAAGCCAGCCTTTTTGTCCAATCAGTTTGGCTTCCACTCAATATTAGCTTCTTCATCTATTCAGTAGTTCACATCAGTAATCTGATGGCTAAACAGTAACACTCTACAGAGCTTCACAAAAGTGCTACTTGCGAAGGCACAAAAGAACAGAGACAGAGCTGTACACAGAACTAGGAAGAGAGTCCTGAAACTGATTTACATTCAAGGGGTCACTTACAGTCTCAGAAGAACCAGAAGGTAATTGAGCAGTATTACATAGGTTAGTTAATTCCCTTCATTCTCTAAAAATATGAAGCACAGTTTAAGACTCCATAGCTTCAAATACCACTATCATTTTTGGAGCACCCATTTTTTATGCTGAGATCCAGGCCTCACTTTTTCCAAGAATAAATGATAAGCACTTAGGGGGTAGGGCACACAGCACTGCATCTAAGCCGTTCCAAAAGTGACCAGCTATAAGTCCATGTTGACTGAAGTTCAGTAAAAGCACTATTTCCTCAGAACTGCTTGTATAAATCAGGGTGCTTCAGTGTTCTACAGACTAACCGCTAGGCTAAACAATCACGGCAATGCTCATCAGAGTTTTATCTATAATCCAGAGAGTGCTTCGTTACCATGTTCCTGGCTCTTCTTTCTTCACAGAAGTGCACACACAGTCAAGCTAAGTAGCTACTGCATTAAAGAGGGGAGAGGAAAGATGGAGGAACTAAGTCCACAGCAACAAGTAATGAGACAAGCAGAAATTCTCAGAAGGTCGGACTGAGAGGCTTCTTGGTAATCCTGCTCACGTTAGTCAACAGCAGAAGTTAAAATGAGCAAATCTAAATTATGTACTTCACGGAAAAGAGCAGTGAAATATGGATTCATGGCACAGGAACTGACAGAAAAGAATTAATAGTTTCTACACGTGTATTTTGTCAATGCAATTTTACAGCAATGATGATGTATTACCTAAAAGACCAAAAGCAGATGACACGTGCCCCTATCTTAAAAAGCATTTGCCTCACCAAAGCACGGACAAAAACAAACGCGTTTCAAATCTTAAGACAATCCAGTAGCAGTCAACATGTTCTTTTCTATGTTTAGAAGTAGTGAGATGCCTTTGACTAAAATATGACATGTATCTAATTGCGTGATATTAAATTCCAACCTATAAAGCCAGCAGTTAGTGTAGTAATTGCTAGTTTTATGTGAAATCACGATGAAAGGTGAATTTACTATAAATCCATTAAATATGCACCCCATTCAAAGAAAAAACAGTGTTGGTAGACTGCCTAATGCAAACAAATAAAATGGACGTGGCCAAAATGGCATTTAAGTTTCCACTTCTGGGTATAATGGACAGTTATTCTCCTTAAATCAAACAAGTGGCCTTTTCGAGAGCAGAAGTTACACTGTCTACACTAAGAAGAAGACTTGATAGCAACACAGGTGTCATTAGCAAATTCCCTCCTGTCTCTTCATAGAATCATAGAACAGTAAAAGTTGGAAAGGACCTTTAACGCAGGTTAGTTGCTCGTGTACTTTACCTCCTTGGGTGTATTCCACCACATTCTCACTTGAATATGTTAGAAACAGAGCTCTTCTATGGTAACAACTAATATAACCACAGAATAGTTCGTGTTGGAAGCGACCTTAAAGATCATCTTGTTCTAAGCCCCCTGCCATGGGCAGGGACACCTCCCACTAGACCAGGTTACTCAAAGCCCAATCCAACCTGGCCTTCAACACTTAAGGGAGGGGGCATCCACAACTTCTCTGGGCAACCTGTTCCAGTGTCTCACCACCTTCACAGTAAAGAATTTCTTCATAATATCTAACCTAAATCTCCCCTCTTTCAGTTTAAAACTGTTACTCCTTGTCCGATCGCTCCACTCCCTGATAAAGAGTCCCTCCCCATCTTCCCTGTAGGCTCCCTTTAGGTACTGGAAGGCTGCCATAAGGTCTCCCTGGAGCCTCCTCTTCTCCAGACTGAACAATCCCAACTCTCTCAGCCTGTCCTCATAGCATAGGTACTCCAGCCCTCTGATCATCTTTGTGGCCCTCCACTGGACCTGTTCCAACAGGTCCATGTTCTTCTTCTGTTGGGGATCCAGAGCTGGACACAGTACTCCAGGTGGGGGTCTTATCAGAGCAGAGTAGAAGGGCAGAATCACCTCCCTCGACTTGCTGGTCATGCTGCTTTTGATGCAGTCCACAAGAGTTGGCTGGCTGTGCTGCAAGCGCACACTATCGGCTCGTGTTGAGCTTCTTGTCAACCAACACCCCCAAGTCCTTTGTCTCAGGGCTGCTCTCGATCCATTCTCCGCCCAGATGGTATTTGTGCTTGGGACTGCCCAGACCCACATGCAGCACCTTGCACTTGGCCTTGCTGAACTTCATGATGTTTGCACAGACCTGCCTCTCCAGGTCCCTCTGGATGGCATCATCCCCCTCCAGCATTCTGATCACACCACACAAGTTGCTGTTGTCAGCAAAGTTCCTGAGGGTACACTCAATCCCACTGTCCATGTCACCGACAAAGACGTTAAACAGCACCAGTCCCAATACCAACCCCTGAGGGACACCATCCATCGCTGGTCTACACTCGGACATCAAGCCCTTGACCACAAGTCCTCGACTGCAACCATCCAGTCAATTCCTTATGCACCAAGTGATCCATCCTTCAAATCCATGTTTCTCCAATTTAGAAACAGGGATGTCACGTGTAACAGTGTCAAATGCTTTGCATAAGTCCAAATCATTGCAAGTTACAGCTGGAAGCCTTTTTTTATTATTATTTTCACAATATGAATCAGAAAGCAAGTGGCACAGAATCTACGCTTTGATACTTTGACAGGAATTTCATAGCTGGAAGTAAGGGCATAGCTTTACAGACTTAAGAGTTCGCTATTCGCAGGAATAATACTGAATATGGAAACTTTTCTAAAAAAGTTCACAAGGCCTAAACCACTTAACATCAAAGAAGCATCTTTTCCTACTGTTTAAGTGCATTATCCTTTACCAGCCAAAAGCCTAGACACTCAGAAGAAAGCCAAGATCAGTTTTGAACATATGGAGACAGACTACGTTGACTCCCCTGGGAAGAACTGTCACCCCACAAGTAGTCAGCAGGACAGTTTTCCCAGAAGAGGAAGCAGTTGTTCATATACTTCAGTGCTGCACTTGTACCCTCATTTTTCTACACAGTTTAGTCTTTGTCCTATGAAATAGCAATATTTAACTTGAATTATACTAATAGTGCTAATATCTTAAAAGTTAGACAAGAGCTAAAATGACAAAATGTCAATGCTAACATGTGCCAAAATGCACACACAAACTACTCCAGCCGATAAACAGATGACCCACAGATGCCTAGTTTAGTTAGTTCCTTGTTTAAGGAAATGCAGGTACACAGAGACAACTGGCTTGGGCTAGTTTCTTTAAACAGGTGGACTGTACAACAGGATTGCCTATTTTCTCCATGGTGACACTTACGTTTCTAAAAGGTGAAAGGCTGCTCTTTATCTCTTTACGCAAGTTCCATGCAATGAAAAATTAATTTTAACATTTTACTGTCACTATCTGAACATGTTGAGAAGACAACTACATGGACTAAGAAAACCTAAACTTATTGTACGAGTAAGGAGTTGACACTCTTCTGATGTTTAAAAATAACTTGCTATCTAGCAAGGAATGTAAGCAACCAGATCTCCTAAAGTTACAAGTGAAGAAAACAACTCCTACAAAATATCATTCAGGATATTTTCTCTTCGGAAAAGTGTTTCCTCCAAACTATATATAAAAATATTTGAGACAAGATGAGAACTTTACAAGAGAGATGTATCATGAAAAAAATCAAATAGTTTTTCAGAACACAGATGTTAAAAACAATGGAAGAGAGAGATTACATATCTTCCATTAAAATTTCACTAAAATGTTGAGATGGAAAAACTGCTTTTTACTTTACCTTAGGATGAGCTCATCTCTAGGTAAAACCTTAAAATCTGCTTCACTAAGGCGAACCTATGGAACAAAAGGAAAAGCACAATTTATCAAGCTGTCATGATTACCTGGGGAGTGGGGGGAAGTCACAAATATTTTTAAAACATACCTTTTTTGGGAGAGGTTCTTCATTTGTCATTGTGAAGTCTAAAGAGGGAGGGAAAAAAAATGGAGTTTTATCTAGTATAGTTACTAGTGTACAAGAAACACTGAACAGATCAGAAACTTCTAGTTCTAGCCTTTTTTTTTTTTAAGGTGTAATATTAGGCTACTGAAATATTGGCTGCACACAATGCAGAGACAGAGTACGAAACATTACTATGACAAGTTTGTTGCTGTAATCTAGATACAGTCAGATGCATTTTTTTCTGAAAGTTAACTAAAACTTTCTTTAGATGTCTAAAAAGCCTATCAGTAACCAATTTTTCCTATTTAACTATGCAAAACCACACAACTTTGTCCATATTTGTTTAGATCAAACTGACATTTCATATATGCCTACATCTATTTAATATGGTATTTTATGAGGTAGAGGATAATCAGGGTCTGAAGAAAGCAATTTATACTGCTACTTCAGTGTCTCTTTGGAATGAAAGTAAATCATTTGCAAACATTACCACTAACATTCAGGTTATGTCAAAATACCATGTTCTTCCAAGTACTTATTATCTTACTTTTAAGATTTTGATGAGCAGGAAGTAGTAAGCAGTTGTTTTAAAACCCTTGTGAATATTTTTAGGAAAAGTAAGATGTCAAATAAATGGCTTGGATACACTGTAAAATTCAGTTCCTCGTGTGTATGCAGCATAACAGGACTATATTGTGCTAAGCTAAATATTCACACTTCCTTGAGTTACAGGACATGCTTCCCTACTTCAAAAGGATAATACATATTATTTAGTTGCAGTTGTAGAAAATGCTAAGAAAGATTGAGTCTGCAAAAGTTATAAGCATACAAGTAACAATGAATGCAAGGTTTGACAGAGGCATGCATCTTTGCAATATGCTTTCCAACAGAAGACTTGCATATAGTATCAGGATTCTATAAGCTTGTAAAGCTGCTGCAATGCACACATACCAGAAAAAGGATGTGTCAGCTCCTTGGTAGTGAACACTTAGGTGCACAAAAACAATCATCCTAAGCAGCTACAAAGATTTTATCTTCTCAAAAATACTTTTACAGATTACCTTAGGTATTCTCATAACACCACCCAGTGAACTGATTTAACTTTTCCAAATCCTAAGACAAACAAATCCTAAAATTGTTTGTCAATAAGACACACAAATACACACCAAATTAAGTAGAGCCTCTTCAAGCTACACTAACCATTGACAAATACACAGCACTCCACCAAATAAGCCCTGGTTTAAGAAAAAAAAAAAGTCCTTCCCCCAACAAACAAAAAAACCCCACACCAAGTACAGTACACAGATGAAACAACTTCCAAGCCTTCCACAAAATAAAAACTGACATAAGAACCTTGGGAAAGGTTTCCAAAACCATTCAGTAGAAGCATCTCACTGATGAATGGCAGCTTCCTCTTCCTAGTCTTAGTAGCACACAGGCAACTTGAGTGCTTCCATAGCCTAAGAAGTCCCCCCACCCCACCACCTTCCCTCTAGCACACAAATTACTCGGGCATTTTGCTTGAGCTCCGGATGCAGCTCCTTACTTGAGACTGTTTAACGAAAAACATACCTTAAATATATTCAAGCATAAGAGGCTATGAACACAAACTGATGGTGCCCAACTCAGTCAACCAAAGTAGCACAGAGTAACCTGAGATCACAGGGGCAATGCCTGTGACCCGTGTTCACCTTGCCTACCATTCCCACTATAATTTTCCTAAAGATTTTTAGAATCTTAACTCCTTCAGTGTTGGAAGTAGTCTTGAAGATCTCAGCAAGATTTAAGTCCTTGACAGAGAAAAACATGCTTTTCAGATGTCCCACTGGACTACAGCTAACACTGATTAAACTGTATACAGATGATGTCAAGTCATAATTTGTGTGCTCCTCAGAAGTACCAGAAGCATACAAACACCAAAAAAGGTGAGCTTCCCCAAAGACTTGGCTTGTGAACCCTACGCAGCATACAACAATTGTAAACGCTTCACCACTGCCACAATCACGACTGAAAGAAATCAAAGGCTGGTGCTCCATCTAAGGGTAGTCTACCTTGTATGTCCAGACCTTGCACAAGATTCCAGCATCCACTTCTCTATGGCAGCACCAGACCTGGCAACTCTAACCTCTACACCCAGCCACCATTTACAAAGCAATCTCTTGCTTTCAGATGAGAACAGGAAAGTGCTCAAGACTGAGGTTACAGGCAACTGCATTACAGAAGTTACCATCTTACCATCACCTATCATCACATGTAGTGACAGAACCATACAGTAAAAAAAACAAAACACACTAGCTAAAAATATTCTACAGGTTCTTTTGGAAAAGCTAGGTTGATCACATCTACAGATAAACACTAGTGCTCTTTCTGCATCTGTGACTTTTACCCTCACTACTCCCATGCAGCAGCTTTTTTGGCACCTACAGTAACTTACCAAAAGCTTAAAAATGTATTACTGCTATATAGTTCTACCATTTTTCCCCAGTGTTTTTCAGAAACAGTAAGAGCATCAGACTGACTACATCACTTGATCACAGTGATTTGCCTTAGCTTTCTGTTCATCAGCAGATGAATTTGTATGCTACAGACAATAACATTACAACTGAAACGTTCATTCTTTGAATTTGATACAGTAACTTTTCAAGTACTGTGCAGCAAGAGGTGATTCTCATCACTTGGCTCTCCTCTAAAAGAGATTATCTCTCTCCTACGCAGATCACAAATATTTTGCAAGAGCATGATGAAGTGCTATTTTCTACAATAAAAAGAATCAACAAAAACAACATTCCTGTATAAGTGACTGGAATTAACACGATTATATTTTGTCATTTATATGATGAACAGCTTAACTGTACTATCCTAAGCAAACACTTTCATGGTTTTGGGGAAACGATGGCTGCTACATGCCACTCCTTCTACGTATCTGCTCCTGGCAACGAGCAATATAAAAACCATATTCCATACTTAAAATAACATTGTCATGGGCACTAAAGAAATTTTTATGTAATCTCATCAAGCTTTAGGCTTTTATGCCAATTTAAATATGAAGAGAACTTAAACGAGGAAAGTGTGTTTTAATTTTGGAAACTCCAGTGTTCTGTATGCCTTCTACTGCAATGTTTACAAAGCACAGGGTTTAAGGATTAAAAAAAAAAACTAAGAAACAAAATAGTTGAATAATATCAGGTATGCTGCTTTACTAGTCACACCTGAAGTAACTGCCAGCTATTTTAACGACATGAAAAAGAGTTCCGCGGGGAAAACCCCAGCATAGGCTCCAAGCTCCTGAAATACGTAAGAAAGAAAAAAAAAAAGCTTCAAACCACCACTCAGACTGGGGCAGACTTCACACTCGCCTCAGCAACCGCGGTCTGCAGCCGGGTCCCGGTCCCCGCCGGACGGCGAGGCCCGGCCGCCCAGCCCCGCCTCCTGAGCCGAGACCCCGCCGGCCAGCCGCAGCCCGCCGACCGCCCGCCTCGCCGCCGGCGTTTGACAGAC
>VWZL01001846.1:831464-841957 GCA_013396915.1 Stercorarius parasiticus
GTGAAAGAGGCTGAGGGACAGCGGCGGCGGGAGCCGCTTAGAAAAGCTGCTGGGCGCCCTCTCGGGAGGCTGACGGGAAAGATGTCATCTCCCGAAAGGAAAAGTGCGCGTAGCGGTTAATAATGTGCAAGATGGGTGCCGGGATTCCCAGCCTGACTTGTAGGGGTTTCCTGCCCTGTCTGCCGGCTCGGGGAGTGCTCGTTTTCACTCGGCTAAACAGAGTTCGGTGCCGTCGGTGCAAGTCAGTGTCATCAACCGGCAATGAAAGTAAAAGATAGTTATAGAATGATTCGGGTTGGAAGGGACCTTAAAGATCATGTAGTTCCAACCCCCCTGCCATGGGCAGGGACACCTCCCACTAGACCAGGCTGCTCAAAGCCCCATCCAGCCTGGCCTTGAACACTTCCAGGGATGGGGCATCCACAGCTTCTCTGGGCAGCCTGTTCCAGTGCCTTACCACCCTCACAGCAAAGAATTCCTTCCTAATACCTAATCTAAATCCACCCTTTTTCAGTTTGAAGTCATTACTGCTTGTCCTATTCGGCAGCTTCCAAAGAAATTAAGCTTCACTTTCAGCACTTGGGAAAAAATAAAGAATAAAGCATACTGTTTGCCCTTAATTGCAGTCTAGCACTGAGCCGTGACTTGAAAATTGAACTTACCTTTCTTATTGTGATTTCTCAAGCAATGTTATTAGGACAAGTGAATACGTTCCCCTCTTGCCAACAAAGCCATAAAGCCTCTGTAGGCTAAATTAGCCCATCAGCTGGGTTGTGCGGGTGTAATTGATTGTCACTCACAACATGGCTGTTGAAGATGTTCCAGAAATGTGCTTTCTTGATTCTGGTACTTGTAGCAGAAAGAATATTTGCTACAGAATAGATTCCAAAGTACAAGTCCACACATCTGTGTGTATATACATATAAACACATTTTCAGTGAAAACTATAAACGTTTTGAAGACCTTGCTGTTGCTACAAGTGATTTGACATGGTTACGCAGAAAAGGGTAAGGATCATGTAATTAGTGACCACAAGGACAGAAGGGCTTGTCTTCTCTTATTTTTAAACTGAAAAAGATATGTTGTGGTTACTGTTGTGGGTTTCCTGCTTCTGGTTTCCTCTGAAAATACCTTCCAGGTACTTGTTTTAAGCTTTCAAGATACTAATTAACAGATGAAGCCACCACAGGATATGGCAGCATGGACGAGGCACTGAAATACCAGATCAGTCCTTAATATGAACATTAATGTAGTGAATTGACTTGACTTCTCAAGCACAAATGTGAACATTACAATACTAAAAATGCTTATAAGCCAAGTAGGACAAGAAATGGAAACTTCTTCCATGTAAAAAGGAGGCAGGGTTGTACTTAAGGCTGTTTATGGTCTATTTCTAGTCTCTGTATAAATTGCCTAACATTTTCTGTGTATCAGTGGCGATTTAAACACAAGATCTCCCAATATTTGCCTGGAGTTTGGCTACTATTTATTATGTTCAGAAACCAGGCCTCCTGTGTGTTTTCTTAATAATACAGATAAAAGTCTAGCTCAGATAGAGCATAAGGTGCAGGACCTTAAACTTTCCACGGGTGCCTGTTGTTTGTGTTCCTGAGCATGTAGAAAATATTCCTGCAATTTTTTTGCCCCTTGTTATTTAAAATTTATCTTTGTAAGTGTAGATTATATTTGTGGAAAACATGCTAGCTGAGCAAAAGGCAATTGGCCAGAGACATCTGGAGGTACAGGGAATCAGCCTGCAGAGCTTTATATTCTGGCCTGCCTTCTTTCCATGCCTTCCAACTCACGCGTGGGTTATCGGCCTACGCTTAAAATTTTTGAGCAGTGATTTGTTAACCGGTCATCTGATACTTTTGGGAAGAGGACATTTAACTGAAATAGTCTTTTATTCTCTTTGCATGTCACCTAATGCAATGAGAGATAACCTGGGATTTTTTGGTGCTACTGGAATAAATGTGTTGACATCTGCGCTGGGTTGTGTTACACCGTGATAATGGGAGTAAATTTGCTTCTCAAGTAATAGGTGCTTTAAAATAACCCCCAGCAGCACTGTGTGTCCTCGGATGAGAGGACACGTAACAATCAGTCCAAACACCAACAAAAACGCAGAGTTTATATGTTCATCCATCTATCATGATGAAATGAAATAGGAACCAGATTATGAACCTGTGGGCAGGACAGCTTGCTGTAATTAACACAAGAAATAAATATGTTTAAGGTGGAAATAACCACTGCACTTTAATTAAGTATATTGTGTTTGTATCTCTGTTTCAGAGGTCATGTGAATTGCATGTTAAAATTGTTGGAGACTCTCTTGTAGGTTGGGCTTTGATGGCAAAGTTGGTTAAAAGAAGAGGAAGCATGTCCTCGTGCAGCTGTTGCCATTGTTGTTATTCAGCATTGGGGTGAACCCCTGCACTCCCACACCACCGCCTGCCCTCCTCCTGGCGCCCCTTCCACCCCCAGGGCCTGCTTGGGGGAAACGGGGCTTTTTTTTGTTTTGTTTTTTTTTNGCTATAAAATCTCCCCGGAGCCTCCTCTTCTCCAGGCTGAACAACCCCAGCTCCCTCAGCTGGTCTTCATAGTATAGGTACTCCAGCCCTCTGATCATCTTTGTGGCCCTCCTCTGGATCCCCTCGCACGGGTCCGTGTCTTTCTTGTACTTGGGGGCCCCAGAGCTGGACGCAGTACTCCAGGTGGGGGTCTCACCAGAGCAGAGCAGAGGGGCAGAATCACCTCCCTCGCCCATCTGTCCGCATGGTCTCATCCGGTTCTAGGCTCTTTGTATGACAGTGTGTTGTTCTTTAACTTAATTATCCATTAACCGGGAGGCTCATAGTTGTTTTTACCTGCCCAGGCCTGGGTTCCCTTTTCACCCCTGGGCTGGGGATGGCAGCCAGCAGCAACAGCGCGAACACCGCGGCGCTCCCAAGCTTACAGAGAAGCTGTCTAGCACCTCTTTCGGGTATTTTTTTTTGCCTTATGTTTCTCTCCCCAGCCTCTAACGCCTTCGCGTGGGCCGCTGACCCCCACCCCCCGCCCCGTGACGGGCGGCCCCGGCAGCGGCCGCGAGGGGGCGCTGCGGGGCCCCAAGCGCGCGCCTCCGCGCTTCCCGCCGGCAGCGCGAGCGGCGTTTCCACCCCCGTTTCCCGCGCTGGGCGGCGAGGGGCGTGTGGAACAGCGCGGGGAGGGGGGGGAACGCATGGGAAACTGTCTACTAGTTCAAAAGACTGATAAAATAATAGCCTGCGGGCCAGGAAAGCTGGGCAACAGGGAAAAAGTGAGATAAAGCGTTGTTCAGAAGGAAAAAAACCCAATGTTTGCAGTACTGCTTTGAACATCCCTCAGCATTTTAAAGTATCAGGAACTAAAGAAAAGCTAATCAGCTTTTGCAAGGGATGTCCTTGACTTGCAGGGACGTGAGATGGCGGAAGACAGCAAAACAGCGGCACATCTGCTGCTGGAGCAGCGATGGAGCTCGGCGGGAGGCGGGGGGGGGACGACACGGGAAAAGGCTGCTGTGGCCCACAGGTGTGGAGGTTTGCTGCACCGTGAAAAAAGTGATACAGAGCGGTCCCCCAGGTAACCACTAGGTAAAGATCTGGGCAGCAAAAAACCCAAATTTGACATCCATAAACTCTCCCTCTCTTACAGTCCTGAATACTGGGCTGCAGGCTTAGGGCTTGCTTTATAGCCCCTGATAAGACGTTTTAAAGGGTCTTACTGGAATTATCACATATTTTTCTTCCATTTTTAAAGCCAGAAGTAGTTAGACTTCTTCAGAAAGCTCTTCTAAGGACTTCTCTTAAATTGCCAGTAATTTTTTGCTATTTTTTAATATATATATATATATGTAAGACTCCATGTAATTTTTTACAATTAAATATATGTAAGACGCTATGAGAGCATATAAAATCAGCAGCGTGACAGTGTACAGCTCCACAGAGCCAATTAGATTTGCAAGTCTTGTCTCCGAGATGGCAGCACTTGCGATGCTCCCGCCCGCACACCCGTGAATTGGTCAGGAATGTTGTTCCTGTTAGGGGGCTGACCACAGCCGTGAATGAATGCTGGAACCTCTCCTGAAGACATCCCCGGACTGATAATCAGGACAAGACACAAGTACAGCCAAATGGTGACTCGAGTTGAATTCAGCTTTGGGATGCTTGATAAATACTGCAAGCTTGCGTTTGAAGTACAGGTGTGCGTATTGTTGCTAAGGATATAAACCCAGGTATTTACTCATTTTTTAAGTCATAGAATGGCCATGATGGTTTTAATAATGCAAAGGTTTTTCTGTCTGAGGGGAAGACAGCATTTTTTATTAAATACTGATTAGATTATGAGCTTTCTCTGGCAAAAATAGATTCAAGGAAAACACAGATTGCTTGTAACACAGCGAAAAACATTTTTTGCCTATCAGGAACTTGATTTCCAAGGACTCGATCAGTCAGGCTGGAGTTTGAGATTGAGGAATTTTAGAAAATGTAAATCTCATCCTCGCTGGGAAAACAGTTTGTTCTTTGAGGCATAGCTTACATGTTGAACCTATCCTTAGACGACTGTGTGTCAGTCCACTGGTAAGAAAACCTGGAAAAAGAATGAATTGTCTTTCTTTCTAGACCTGAGAAAGGGCCTCAAGGTAATAAAGGTGCTCAGCAAGCCTGAGTGCCGTATATATCCTGACATGATGTCACAGTATGTAGAGAAAAGGAAAGGCTTCCTCAGATCTTTCCCAAGTGAAAAACGCTCTGCTTTTCATGAAATGACGCCTGTTGTCGAGCTTACTTGTTTTGGTAGCTGATTTAATTTTTTTAAGGAGAAAAAAAGGGTGGCACTGCTGTCCCTTTGTCAAGATGGCTTTTTGCTTAGACCAACCAAAGAACAATTCCTGTTCCCTATCAGGAGAAAAAGTAATTTCAAGCACAGACAGAGCCCAGAAACCCTGTATCTAAAGGGTGAATGCCTCTTAAACGCTTTCAGGTGAAAACTATGGACCCCAGAAGTATCAAGGATTATGAGGTATTTTACATAATTACTGTAGCAAGGTCTGACTCCTGTCTTTGAAGGTGCTGGTTTTAGTACACCTGCTGCAAAAGTAGTCAAGTGTGTTCCATGCTGCTGGCAAAGACTAAAAACCAAAGGAGAATTAAGGAAAAGCAGGATACTCTTATCACTATTAGTAACAGAAGTCCCAAATGTTGGCCCATTATTTGACATTAAATTTAAGTATCATATCATACAGGATAGGGCCAGTTCCATAAAATATAAAGATGGATCACTTCTGCTTCAAACTTACGTCTTGATCATGGCAACACATTGGCATTTGCTGGTTTCACTGTCGCTGAGTGTTCCCACACAGCTGCAGGTGAACTGAACACCAGTGAGAACACGAATAATGTAACATTTCCACGACTGACCAGAGGAGCACACCAGCTTCTTCTGGCTGTACAATATGGAAGGATGCAAGGCAACATTACTGGGGAAGGACAGGAGCCACATCACCTTCCCTGAGGAATCCCATGCGCATTTTTTTCTCTAAGGATCACAACAAAGCAGATATTAGTACCATTATTTGTGTGTAAGATTTTAAAGACTAGAGAATTTCCTGTTACAGCAAAGTTGTAAAATTAAGGTTTTTTTGAAAATTACAGAATGATATCATATCCAGACTGACAAATTTAAAGTAATTGTTCTTTGTTTGTGTGGGGTTTTTTTGCCTGTAAAAGGTGCAGATTATTTTTTATCAAACTCACATCTCCAACAAACGTATTCCTGTAAATATTCACCAACCAAGTGTCGGATTTATGGTAAAAAGTGAGGGTTTCACATTTTGGTAACAACACTGATCTCTGTAAAGGTTAAATTCAGAAAACATTTTTTAGCAGAAGAGTAAATTAGCGAACACTGAAATGTTCTGAGTTTTAGCCTGTTTCTAATAAAACTGAGCCACCATTACCAAATGAAATTGCCAAAATATTTGCACTTTGAGCATTTCCCCTAAGGCACAAGTCCATTTCATTGTGTTCGTAGAACGGCAATAAATAAACTTTGCGCAACATAGCTTTACTCTTTTACTAATAGCAAGTAACCTCTCTGTTCTGAATTGATGTCCTAATTTTTACAGATTTACTTAATTTCCCAGAGCTTAGATTTCCAAGAAATGGTAAAATGTACCAGCACAGGGCAGTAGTTTGCTCTTGAGTATTATGCTGCTCATTAACTACACTGAATTTAAAAGCACAGCTGCCTACTCAAGTTTAATAGTTTTTTTCTACATTCAAATAACTTAGCTTCGATCGGTACCATACATGTTTCATAATTATTTGCCTTTGTGCAATTGCTGCATTACTTTGTTCCTTTACACGTCCCTTTTATGCGTCCGGATCTTGATCCTGGCCATCATCCAAGCAGAGTTGCATAGGGTGCTGCAAATCTGATAAAGATACTAAGATAAAACTCATTCATCTCTGTCATTTCAGGGCGGCCCAACATCGCAGCCTGGTCCGTCACTTGTGTTGAGTTGCAAAACGGTTCTGCTGTTTGGGGCCAAAAGCAAAGGTGCAGCAGGTTGGCTCATTGAAGTCCCCAGGGCTGCTTCCCATTCAAATTCCTTCCGTCTGTTAGTGGATCGAAGGTGAAGTGTGGGGAGGGAAGGGGCTGAAGCCTCACTTTATGTTCTATTAAGTATTTGTACTAGTATTTGTAAAGTTTTAAATAAAAGGGAGTCCTGTCTGTAAGGCTTACCTCAGGTGTGTTGTCATTTTTGGACTTCATACACCTGCTAACATTTAGTGTTAATCTGAGCTCATCTTACATTATTGCTTTTGTATTTGCATTGATGACCTTAAGTTGTAATCAATCAAACATTACATTAAGAATGACATTTTGGTATGTGGTACAGTTGATAAACTAGGTTACTTGGTGCTGCTCTCAGACTTCTATATTACTCATTCTCTATTGAATTTTGAAAAGGTGCAGGGACTACATTCAGTCTTACAGGATTGCTCAGGAACTGTACAATATTTTTATAAAAACAGTCACTTTGTATTGCTTAAAATCCTCTATTCCTGAGTTTTGCTTGTACGGTAGATCTACTAATTACTCACTGATGAGTCTTTTGAAAAGACACCAAACGTTTTTCCCATCCCAGATTTAATGTGAGTCTTAACAAAGACTGTTAGTGCTATTAGCTGCCCTGAGTGCACAGCATCATTAAAGAAAAGTTGTAGCTCATGCCTGTTGCCAATTAATGCATCATTAGGAGACTGGTAGATCAGCCCACCTAACCATTTGGCTGCCCATGGGATTTTCCAGAGATTTCCTTTCCTGAAAATATCTGAGGGGATTCTTCTCTTGCCAAAACCTGAAAACCCCAAAGCAACTGAAGAAATCTTACAACATGTGGTTCCCTCCTTTGACCTTATCCTTCAGTCAGACTGAAATATCTAAAAAGAGAAATCTATTTTGAGTGTTGGAGTTACTCGGACTAGTGTGATTTAACAGTTATCAGTGAAATCTAGGCTAACAGTCTTGCTTTCCATAGCTGAAGTGGGTTTTTCCCTATCTAGTAATGCTGTAGCTTTCTACATTGTAAAGCAAGAACAGTGACCGATAGGAGCCGGAGGAATCCAGCTCAGGTATTGTATTGCTCCTGGTGCTCAGTGTTTCCATGCAGAGCGTTCAGATACATTTTATGCACGCAGATTTAATACCACCAAGTTCAGATTCGCCAACATGCAAAATGTGATCACAGGTGTATCGGTGCATCCACTGATGTGGGACACTAACGGAAGATTGGCGAGGAGGATTGTAAACACGCCCGAGTGACTCACACACGGGATGCTGGAAAACACGTATATCACACTAATCGTTGTTTAGTCTTGTGTGCTTAAGTAGAACATCTGCATTTAGATAACATAGGTTTGAGATGGATTTAGAGGTACCTTATTGAACATGCCCAAGATTCCTGCCCTGCTGTTGGAGAAGATCAAAGCACAGCAGAAAACTACGTCTGCTTGAATCCCTGAAATACAGGCGAGAACAGCAGGTTCGGGCACTCTCACTTTCTCTTGCTAACAAGGATTCTATTGCTATTGGAGAGTCTCTTGCTCTGCATTCCCGCTTGCGTGCTTCTGCTTGGTTGCTCTTCGGAGCTCCCCCGGTCCATGAGGTATCAAGATTAAATTTGTTCTTTGCCTTTCATCTGTGATTTTTCCTGCATCCTGCCTGTGACAGCTCTCACAACTGTCATATATGTTTGTCAGCGTTTGCCATTGCAGACCATGTGCTTTTCTAGGACTTCATTTGTCCTTCTTCACCCTCCACCCTCCTGAAATCCTACTAAATATTNCCTTTCCCCACAGGGAAGCGTTTCTGCCCGCCGGCCCTGCCGAGCCTTGCGGCCATCGCTGCCTCCTCTCCTCCCGCCCTCCGCCTCCCGGNAAATTCCTTCCGTCTGTTAGTGGATCGAAGGTGAAGTGTGGGGAGGGAAGGGGCTGAAGCCTCACTTTATGTTCTATTAAGTATTTGTACTAGTATTTGTAAAGTTTTAAATAAAAGGGAGTCCTGTCTGTAAGGCTTACCTCAGGTGTGTTGTCATTTTTGGACTTCATACACCTGCTAACATTTAGTGTTAATCTGAGCTCATCTTACATTATTGCTTTTGTATTTGCATTGATGACCTTAAGTTGTAATCAATCAAACATTACATTAAGAATGACATTTTGGTATGTGGTACAGTTGATAAACTAGGTTACTTGGTGCTGCTCTCAGACTTCTATATTACTCATTCTCTATTGAATTTTGAAAAGGTGCAGGGACTACATTCAGTCTTACAGGATTGCTCAGGAACTGTACAATATTTTTATAAAAACAGTCACTTTGTATTGCTTAAAATCCTCTATTCCTGAGTTTTGCTTGTACGGTAGATCTACTAATTACTCACTGATGAGTCTTTTGAAAAGACACCAAACGTTTTTCCCATCCCAGATTTAATGTGAGTCTTAACAAAGACTGTTAGTGCTATTAGCTGCCCTGAGTGCACAGCATCATTAAAGAAAAGTTGTAGCTCATGCCTGTTGCCAATTAATGCATCATTAGGAGACTGGTAGATCAGCCCACCTAACCATTTGGCTGCCCATGGGATTTTCCAGAGATTTCCTTTCCTGAAAATATCTGAGGGGATTCTTCTCTTGCCAAAACCTGAAAACCCCAAAGCAACTGAAGAAATCTTACAACATGTGGTTCCCTCCTTTGACCTTATCCTTCAGTCAGACTGAAATATCTAAAAAGAGAAATCTATTTTGAGTGTTGGAGTTACTCGGACTAGTGTGATTTAACAGTTATCAGTGAAATCTAGGCTAACAGTCTTGCTTTCCATAGCTGAAGTGGGTTTTTCCCTATCTAGTAATGCTGTAGCTTTCTACATTGTAAAGCAAGAACAGTGACCGATAGGAGCCGGAGGAATCCAACTCAGGTATTGTATTGCTCCTGGTGCTCAGTGTTTCCATGCAGAGCGTTCAGATACATTTTATGCACGCAGATTTAATACCACCGAGTTCAGATTCGCCAACATGCAGAATGTGATCACAGGTGTATCGGTGCATCCACTGATGTGGGACACTAACGGAAGATTGGCGAGGAGGATTGTAAACACGCCCGAGTGACTCACACACGGGATGCTGGAAAACACGTATATCACACTAATCGTTGTTTAGTCTTGTGTGCTTAAGTAGAACATCTGCATTTAGATAACATAGGTTTGAGATGGATTTAGAGGTACCTTATTGAACATGCCCAAGATTCCTGCCCTGCTGTTGGAGAAGATCAAAGCACAGCAGAAAACTACGTCTGCTTGAATCCCTGAAATACAGGCGAGAACAGCAGGTTCGGGCACTCTCACTTTCTCTTGCTAACAAGGATTCTATTGCTATTGGAGAGTCTCTTGCTCTGCATTCCCGCTTGCGTGCCTCTGCTTGGTTGCTCTTCGGAGCTCCCCCGGTCCATGAGGTATCAAGATTAAATTTGTTCTTTGCCTTTCATCTGTGATTTTTCCTGCATCCTGCCTGTGACAGCTCTCACAACTGTCATATATGTTTGTCAGCGTTTGCCATTGCAGACCATGTGCTTTTCTAGGACTTCATTTGTCCTTCTTCACCCTCCACCCTCCTGAAATCCTACTAAATATTACTACAGGAATAAAAAAAAATATATCTCCCAACTTTGTTGGTACTCCAGTGAAGGTAGGAGCCACAGCACGTTTTCTAAACATCTTCCTGGCCTTCAGTTGTAACTTCAGTGCGGTGCTGGGGCAGGCACATAGGCAAGTATCTGTTCTGTGAACAAGCGGGCAGAGGAAGGCATAAGGACTGACAATCCGGGCTGTGGGACAGGCGAGTCATTTCAGCCCAGCTCTCTTTTTTTTTTTTTTTTTTTTTTTTTTTTTTTTTTCTTTTTCTTTTTTTTTTTTTTTC
>VWZL01001846.1:842048-859669 GCA_013396915.1 Stercorarius parasiticus
CCCGCCCTCCCCGGGGCCCGGCCTCCAACCACCGGTGCGGGTCCTGCCGGCAGCGGCCCGCCCCACCGGGCGAGGGGCGGGACCGGCACCACGCGAGGGGCGGCCCCGCCGCCGGCTGCGGCTCCTGCTNGTGCTGAGCCCTCTCCCTCTGTGCCCGCCCAGGTTCCTTCAACGGCGGCCTGTCGGCCCTGCCGGCGCACGAACTGGGGGCCGTCGTGATCCGTGAGGTGCTGCGTCGGGCCGGGCTGGCCCCCGCCGAGGTGTCGGAGGTGATCCTCGGGCAGGTCCTCACCGCAGGTACGGGCCGGGGGGGGCGGCGGGGATCCCCCTCCCCGCGGCCGGGCCGGGCGGGCGGTGCCGGGGGGTGCCGGGCCCTGCCGGGCTGCCCCGCCGGAGGGCTCCGGCTTCATCCTTCGGAACGTTGTTCCTTGCCATTAAGAAACGTGGTTCGTTAACGGGGGGCTGGAGCGGCGTCCTGGACGCAGCTCTGGGTGACCAAACCCAGGGTCGGGTTTTGGGGAAGGATGTGGTGGAGGGACATAGTTTGGTTTTTTGTTTGTTCCTGTTGTTTTTTTTTAAGTCCCCAAAGTAGCTAACAGTGAATGTGTGAAAGTCAGTTTCCTTCCGTTGTTAGAGCATCCCTCCTCTCGCCTCGGTCATCTGTTCTTGTAAACTTAACATAATGATAGCTCTGAGGTTTTTAAGAGCGGGGCCTGCATTTGTGTCTGTCTGCAAAACCAGCCTGCGAGATCTGCCATGCCACTTGCTCAGAAACAAATATTTTGATTTAACGAAAATGCGGCTGATAGGGAATTGTTTGTTTTGAACGGTCCCCTGCTTTTTCCAGGGTAATGTTTAATCAGCAGAGTCATAGGGCAGGTTTGTATTTTAAAGATGGAGGAAGAAAGTAAAGGAAATACATACTTTTGTCTTACTTAAAGCTGATCCAGGTTCCTGTATATTTTTAGCTCTCTGAACAATGTGCTCTCCTTATCCATTTCTTTGCATACAAAGAGCTGGCATTACTTTGGCCTGGGGAGATGCAGATGAAGAATGCTTTCTTTGAATATAGCATTCCTATTCTCTCCATTAGGATTACAACACAGAATGGAAGCTTTCGGGACTGTCCTTGCATGATTGTGCTTTTGATTTCCATAGGAACTTTTAGGGAAAGTTGTTGGTTCGTGATGCACAGGAGATGTAAAAAGAAAACCCTTCAGACTGTAGCAGTGTAGATGAGCTCTCATCTTACACGCGTACAACAGGCTAGTGCTAATTTCAAGTTGGTGTTTCATCTGACCTGCCATCAAAAGCAGAGTTGCAGATAGAAAGCTATTGGTAGCAAGTCCCTCATCTTGCAGGTATTTTATTGATCAACAATATAAATGAGAGAGGTAACCGAGCTCCTGTTTACAGACTACCGCTGGGAACTTCTCTGCCAACTGAAAATAGGAGTGAGCTCTAAATTTTGGTGAAATCAGCGTATTTGTGGTGAAAAATGACAAGGCTGACATTTGTTCTTTAAGAACAAAGGAAAAATGCTGCCTGTTCCTGCAGGTGCTGGCCAGAACCCTGTCCGGCAGGCGAGCGTTGCTGCGGGAATCCCTTACTCAGTGCCCGCCTGGAGCTGCCAGATGATCTGTGGGTCGGGCTTGAAAGCGGTGTGTCTGGCTGCTCAGTCCATACTGACGGGAGACTCCAGCATCGTGGTCGCAGGAGGCATGGAAAGTATGAGCAAGGTAAAGCAAACGATTGCACTCGAGTTGCGCTGACTTACTGGGAGCAAACAGCATCGAGTTGTGTTGAAACACTGTGTTTCCAGGCTGATGCTCTGGGGGGAGATTCAAAGAGTAGTTTCTGCACTTGAGATTGAATTTGCACATGCAACAATTGACTTCAGTAGCCTTTTTTTTTTTTTTTTTTAAAAAAAAGACCTAGCTGCTGAAAAGGTGCCCTGCAAACACACACCACATTTCAAATTCCATCTAGCCCTGTTGTGGTGAAGGTTTTGCTTGTGACAGCTGGCAACAGACAGGCTTTCTTTGTTGCAAGAAGCCCAAAGAAGGAATAACTGGAAACGTTATTGTTCACCAAGCAATTTGAGCTTGGAAAGGAAGCAAAGGGCTTTCATTTCAAGGTTTTCAGCCCAAGGCTGTATCGAGGAATGGCACTGGGCTGGTGGTCTGATGCCTGACAAAGGAGTGACCTCTTCTGCCGGGGCTCGCTAGCTGCCCGTGCTGAGAGTGACGCTGGTGTTCGCAGGCAGACAAGTGCGATTGGGAACCACCTAGAGCACACGGGTAGGATGGCCCCAGGGACAACTGATTCGATCTGTGGAGAGAAAACACTTGCTGCTTGGAGCTCTGCTGCTGCGGAGATACAGAGGGCAAACAGAGCATGCCAGCTGGCAGACTCCAGAGGGAGAGATGGAGCAGGCAGCCGGGGAGACTGCCGGGATTTGGGGTAGTTGCCTGTAGCCGCAAGGCAGGGATATGTCTCCTCAGCTGTCTGGCTGTGTTGTGCACTGGAGATATAAAACAAGTAACTGATTTCAAAATACCTTCTTGCAGGCCCCTCATGTCATTCACATGCGATCTGGGGTGAAAATGGGAGAGGCTTCCTTGCAGGACACTATAATCCTTGATGGCCTTACAGATGCTTTTTATCAGTATCATATGGGTATAACAGGTAAGTGGTGACAGTCCATAAAATTAAATGGTTAATTGGGAAGGGGGCAAGAATTCAATGGTAGGAAATTTCAGAAGTCTGAAGTTTCAAATAAGGTGTTTCAATCTGTCCTTAAGTTGTAGTTGTGAAAAAGAAAGAAATCCTTAATATTAAAAGGCATGTAAGGCACATTCTGCTTTGTAAAGCTACTGTTGTGTTGTTTTTTCTGTCCGAGCTAATCTCACTGCGTCTCTTTTGCATCTGAGCAATTTTAATTTAATTTCAGGAAAAATAAACAAAAAAATCCCTGTACGTAACTGAAGCATTCGTCAGCACGGATTTACAGTGTGGGGGGAATTACGTGAAGCGTACACACGGTTCTGCAACTGCAGGTTATTGCATCCTGGATGGGGTAGTCAGCCAGCTGCTTTTTCAGACCCTGCTTATGAAACAGACTAACTTCAGAACTGTTCCCTCTGTCGAGAGATCTGAGCATAATAATCCAGAGAAGAAATAAACTAGAAAATTCTAGTTGCATTTGTGTTTAGCTTGATATACCATCTGGGAGGAGATCCCGCACAGAAATTTTCACCCTCAAAAGAAAATAAAGAATCGTGAGTAAACAAAATGAGGAAATCAGAATGAAAACTGTTCAAGAAGCTTAGCTGCTTGCTACAGCAATCATCAATGACTATCTTTGGGCTCACAATTTTACAACTTAGAATTTTAGCATTTCCTGATGTCAATTTGCATTTTGTTCCTATTTCAGCTGAAAATGTGGCCAACCAGTGGCAAGTCAGCAGAGGGGAGCAAGACCAACTTGCTGTACAGTCACAGAACCGGGCAGAGGCAGCACAGAAAGCTGGCTATTTTACAAAAGAAATTGTTCCTGTTCTTGTACCATCGAAAAAAGGTAGGTGTGAATGGATAATGAGAGCTGATTTTAAACAAAAATCTGTTTTCTCCTACATCTGCTATGATCAGTGGATAGTTTCCCAGTTACACAGCCATTTCTGTGAGCTGTTCTGTAAGCATGTAGCCCGTTGCTCTCTTTTTCAACTTCCAGTGGTTATTTTTTGAAATAAGAGAGAAACAATGCAAATATGGAATATCTAAATGTAGCTCACTGCAAATACTATTACTATCTGCTTTGTTGAGGATGTAATTAGTATCCAGGCAAACAGCTGACTTAACATAGGCTTGGATATGGTACCAAAATCAGTATTTTTCATTTTTCACTCCTACTGCACCAAACTTAAAACAGTCATGTTGATCTAGCAAACCTTGCTCACCTAGTAAAATACACAGTGACAATAATTAGAGTTACTAGTTAATTAACTGGTTCAGGTTACATATATTAGGTATGTTTCTCTTTAGGTCTGCTATGGATATAAACAGACCTATTATGGTGCTTGAGCCAAAGGTCTGTTTCTAGAGGAGGGGAATTCCCCCAGCTGCTTGTGAGGTGGATGCAAAAACTGAATTTTCCAAATAGAAATCAAGAATCACTTGTTCAACATTTGCATTGAATAGACCCTGTGGGAGAAGTTCTGGCATTAGGCCTGTTACAAACTAGTGAAAGGCTTTCCTGGTACCAGTTTAGATGATAATATTCGATGACACTTGACTACTTTTTGGAAGAAGAGGAAGAGCAAGAACAAGATCTGCTTTTGTACAACTAGGCAGTATTTTAGTTGTTAGTGTTTGTCTCAGAAAACCCAGCTGTCTGTCCTGCTAGAAGCACCTGGAGGGAGCTTTAACAAATTGTACTGATTTGGAAACTGTCTCCAACACAGCGGCTTGGTGGTTAAAAGGGATGTGGCATATACTCCTGATCGGCCTGTCTGTTTGTGCCAGATTTCCATTCAAGACAAGCACGTGCAATTAGACCCTCCTGTGAGTATAACGCTCTGTTTTTTAGGTCCTATAGAAGTCAAAACAGATGAACACCCTCGACATGGGAGCAACTTGGAAACAATGGCGAAGTTAAAGCCCTGTTTCCTGACAGACGGAACTGGGACAGTAACAGCAGCTAATGCTTCAGGTTGGTCCCTCTGGCTAAAACCGAAATGGAAAAGAACAGTAGCTGCTTGTGGCTCAAGGCAGGGTCTCTGCGAGGGGTTGGGTGCCCTGTGGTTACTGCTGAATATGTTTTGCAGAAAATGGCAATGTGTTTGACAGCACAGGTAGAACTCGAATATAATGGATGGAGGATTTCTTTTCAGATGACTTGTCTTTTGTTTGCTTGCCTTCTATGAAGCAAGTGTTTGGACAATAATAGCAATATTTGATAGGCCGGAACAAAGAGAAACTACATCCTCTCGTTTTAAAACTAGCTGTGTAGTGGTTTCTAACGCTGCAGGTCTGGACAAAGGAAAACTTAACATTTCGTGTTTGAAAATATTACTCCTGTGGGACTAACTCTCCTGCCACAGGCAGCTTTGAAACTTCTTCCTTGGGTCCTTATGCTGCCTCTTCCAAAGTCTACCTAATAAATATGGTGTGCTCCTTTTTCAGGTTGTCTCTCAACTTTTCCACCTGCTGCTTTTCGAATAGAAATCACAAACGTGTCACGCTTACGGCAGTATAGATACGTTACCCATTTTAGGTGTTTGTGTCAGGTGTCAGACTTGGCTGAACTGAGCAATACAGATCTAAACAAATAAAACGTTTACGATCTTTGTTTTGCCTAGGTTGTGAACTTATGCAAGCAGGAAAATGTGGTATGGTAAAAGGCATAAAACCCAACAAACGCATAAAAGTTGTTTTGTCATTCCGCAGGTATAAATGATGGAGCTGCAGCTGTAATTCTAATGAAGAAATCGGAAGCTGCTAGGAGAGGTCTTATGCCTTTGGCTCGGATTGTATCTTGGGCTCAGACAGGTATAGATCCATCTATAATGGGAGTAGGGCCCATTTCAGCGATAAAGCAAGCTGTAAGTAATTATTTATCTATCTGTGTATCTATTATTTAAAAACTCTTGCTTGTAATCGCTTCTCGTTTCCTGGCCATACCTTGGTTTTTCTGTAGTCTAAGGAAAACTTAGTAGAAAAAATAAACCAAGTGAAAAAAAAGACTAAAAATAGTGAAGAGTATGTAAGATCAAGATTTCTAGTGCTACCAGGCTAGTGCCTGCTCATTGGAAAAAAATAAGTAAACATATATATGTATGAATGGAGATCAGAACACAAACTAGTCATGTTTGTGAAAGGCCAGTTAGATAACCTAGGAAGCTAAAGGTCGAATTTCATGGACGTGTATACTAACCTAATTTGGGGGCTACGTGGTTCTGATGCTGTGACTGGCCAGGTTAATGTTCAGACGGCTGCCTGGTTGTATTTGCAAGAGTACAGCTCGGAGAGAAGGGCCAGTGAGTGCACCTGCATCAGGAAATGTGATGGTGCCCTTTGTGTTTTGGTTTGCCCTGGGAAAGGGTTGGAGCATGCAAACTGGATTCCTTGCAGGTGAACCTAAACAAGAAGGTGCGCTCCGGGGCCACATCTAAGGTGTTCTGACCATCACTGCACCCACTGAGGCGCTCTGTGTTCAGTCCACGGGACAAGGTTCTCAAATAACACGCCCTGAGTGAGCAGCTCCTCTGGTACCACCACATCACTTGCCAATATAGATGCAGCCCGTGGCAACCCCAGCTGATTATCTGCTAAAACTGAGCTATGAAACTGAGCACGGAAAAAGCTCTTGTACAGCTGAGAAGGACAGATTTGCTGTAGTATTCCTTCTTATTTTTATTTATCCTGTGTAAAGGCCTTATTTTGTTCATCTCTGAAATGTCCTGGCGACGCGGAAGCCTAACTTGAACTCGCCCAAGCTCTGTGGCTTTTAACTGTAATGCTGAAACTTTTTCTTATCAGATCTCACACTGTTCTTTTTAATCAAGAATGCTATAAATGTATATGCAATACACATTTTTAGTTTAAATTGCAGAACAGACAAGCTGTATTTAACAGCACCTATAATTTTATAGGTACTCTGAAAAAGGGCACGCTACTTCTTAATGTAAACTTTGTAATGTATGTTATCAAACACTTCACACCCTCCATGAAATTATCTCTTCACAATTTCATAGTAGCCCTTTATAGCGAGAGAATGACTAGGCCATGCATTTTAGCGTTGCAACGTAGTAAATCTTTAACAGATGAGACTTTTCCCAGAAGGTGAACGGTTTCCATGCTGTCTCTGTACTATCTAGCAGCAAGAGGCCCTCCTTGTTGACTGTAGTCTTGGAGATGCCCCAGGCTGGCTAGGTGGTTGTGAAACACCATTGCTGCAGATAATTCTGCTGATAAAGCACTGCTGTTAGAAACAGAGCGAGTGTTAAGTAAAAGTGTGGATAATGTGAAACATGCCTGAGCCTGTAATCAAGTAGGCAATTGCACCACTAGAGTTTCTCAAGTGAAAACAGGAGCCAAACCATCTTCCAAATTAGCCCGCTGTGAAAAGCTTTAAGGGGCAGCTTTCAACTTACAGGCCAGAGACCGGATGAATTACACTTGACACCCATCACTAGGGGTCACTTCACTATTTCCTGTGTAAAAATCTGTATTAAGCAGAGAATCTTTAATGGAATCAGACTTACGTCCTGGAAAACTTACTTTTTAATATGTTAAAACCTACTTTTGGAAACAGCTTGTTCTATTAAGGTTACCACATATGGTTTGATTGCCACAATTGCACCACCACCACCAAGTGTGTAAAATTAGCCAAGATTTTTTAAGGCATCCAGGATGTTACAGCACATTGTACTGACTTTTGTTGACATTGGAATTTTGTCCGTCGTCTTTAGGAATTCTGTCATCAACCCTGGCTACGAAAACTCATTTCCAACTTCTTAGAAGCAGTGGCTTCAAATCAACTGACTTGAATCTCTTACGAAAAGCTTCCTCCAATGCTGAGGAAAGCCTAAAAGATGATAAAGCCTCTATTTATTTTTTCTCAGATTGAGAAAGCCAGCTGGACTCTGGAACAAGTTGACCTGTTTGAAATTAATGAAGCCTTTGCGTCGCTATCTGTTGCCATAGCAAAAGAACTGAAAGTAAATCCAGAAAAGGTAATGAATATATCCAAGGCTGTAATTAGTTTGCCTCCCGTAATTAAAATTTTTTCTATTCTGTGCATCTGGATTGTATGCCGAAGAGGTGAGAGCAGATATTTTGCAATCGCTTTGCTGTAAGCAAGAAGGATGGGCATCCCAGCAGGCATTACTACTCTGCCGTAGGCTCCTTTTGCGTGCCGAGCCGGCTCCGGCTCTGTGATAGCCGATTTGTGTGCAACTCCTGGTAACTGCTGGAGCGTGCTTGTAATTAACTTCAGAATCTGAACTTGCTGCTGGAAGCGTATTTGCCACTGTATTCTTCCAGTGATGGCAAAAAGTGCAGGTATTATTCTCACCTCAGTTACCACCTTATCTTCAGAGTAGAGACAGCCCCCTTCAGAGGAAATACTAATTACAACAGCTGCTGCATCCACATTCAATTTCTCCTTGAAATAGCGGTAGCAGTTCCAGACTTACAATCAAAGGACTATATCCAGTGAAGTCATTCATGCTGAAACTGAACTAAGCTGGTTAAATGATTTCTTAACTTGACCTTCTGTATTTTTATTTTTTTTAGATTAATATCCAAGGCGGAGCTATTGCTCTGGGCCACCCTCTTGGCGCCTCTGGTTGTCGCATCCTTGTTACTCTTCTACATGCACTGGAACGAACAGGTGGAAAACGTGGTGTTGCTGCTCTCTGTATAGGAGGAGGAATGGGAATAGCCATGTGTGTCGAGAGATGAGTGTGGATGAATGAATAGCTAATGCTAACTAGCTTTGAAACAGTTCACTAATAAACTTCTAATCACGGAGTTTACGTTGTTTTGTTTTGCCTAATATTAAATAAACTTACTCCCTTTGAGTTGTTAACACGCGCTAGAGCTTAAATTCTCAATGCAAGGACCAACCTCACCTTCACAAATTAATTTGTTCACAAGAAAATAGCAGCAGCATTTAACCACTTGTTTTATTAACACTTTAGTTACAAGAGTGGGAAGTGTAAGTTGGACAAACATAAATAAAACCTAAGTTATTCTTCAAGTGCTCCAGAGTGAACTGCATCCTCGTAGCACCCTCTCTCTTCTTTAGTTTCAGGGTGCAGTTTAATAAGATCATCAATTCGAAGAATAGTAATTGCAGCTTCTGTTGCAAACTTTAGGCTCTTAGTTTTGACCATGGTTGGTTCAAAGACACCGGCCTGCTTGTTATCGCGAGGTTTTCCATTGATCAAGTCAAGACCAATCCTGAAAAGAAGAAATATTGTCAATGGAGAGGTAGGAAAAAGCATAAGTATAGTTGGGAGTACGCTCTTTTAACTATTCCTAGGTTGCGGTGACACATACATAGGACTTAAGGACAAAGGCAGAAAAGTCCAGTGATAACCTACACCCCTTTTTTTACATGCAAATCACAGTTCAGTAAACTGGCAGAACTATTTTCCATCCAAGTCACCAACCCACTTCACTTTTAGTAGCCTCCCTACAAAAGAGATACTTGCCATTTCAGATTTTTGCGATCTGGGTTAACTTGAGCCTCGTTGTGGAACGCTCTCAACTTCGCAACGAGATCTGTTGCATCTTGAGCGGCATTTACTGCCAGTGTATTTGGAATTATTAAGAGGGATCTTGCGAATTCTGCTATTGCAAGTTGTTCACGTGATCCCTAGAAAGAGGAAAAAGTTTTTAAACCGATTGCTGCAATAAAAGATGAAAAAATACAGCCATGATTAAGAGTGTCAATAGTAGGTAGGGCTTTTTACATGCAAAACCTATTTTTAGGCCAAAGAACTCTGTTGTCTAATTATCAGAGTAACTCGTACCCTCAATTTTAAAGAGGCATCTTACATTCTGTAAGATGATTAGGTTTTTCATGAACCACGGAACCAACTTCTAGTAGGAGAAAATAAATGCTTGAAAATTCACATTGTCCTAGTCTAACACATACCCACCGTTACTTCTTCGTGCAAGACTTACCATGCTGGTTGCATAATTTTCAAGATATATTGAAAGTGCTGCCTCTACAGCACCACCACCTGGGACAACAGACTTGGACTCCAACACCCTCTTAACAACACAGAGAGCATCATGTATAGATCGTTCCATTTCATCGCACATGAAGTCATTAGCTCCTCGTAAGATAATTGATGCTGAAGTACGAGCCTTTGTACTGGGGAAAAAAGTAACTGGAAGTCAGCTGTGTTGAACAAAATACAAATTAAAACTATTCTTGCTGAAATTTTTCTTTGAAAGACAAATTCAGTTGAGCCAGATTCTCTCAATGTTTAAAAGAAAATCTTAACATTGTTACACACCCTTGCAGGACATGTACACTGTAACTTAGTAAGACTTAAATTCTACTACGCAAGAAACTAGTTTGAATTTAGCCTTTTAGAGAAAGGTACCTGACAAAAGTATGACAGACAAGACATTTTCCCATCAAATAAGGGGAAAATGTAATCGGGTTTCTGAACTTTCTCAACGAAAGTTCTCTTTCATATAGCCATCAAGTGAGCTAATGACTGACAACGTTACAGTTTACACAGTCACGTAACGACCACACAAGTCCCATGGTCAGAGTATTTCATCCACACACAAATGAGGCTACAGGAAGCTGAGCACTGAGAAGGGATATTGAAGCAGTGGAAAAGTTAATATCCAAGGTGTGTTCTTGTTAAACAAACCGATACTCAAGTCTTCAGGTACCAGACAGTGGTGGCATACTAAAAACTTCAAGGGAAAATACCATGTGTGGACAGTTAGTAACTGTTGCTCTTCTTACCCATTAAAAAAAAAAAACAAACCAACAACCTAAAAAAAATACCCTTTTAACAATGTGGTCCATTTCATACTACCCAGCAGATGACTGATTCAAGAAACTAGCACAAGTAAATCCTGTCTTCCACTACACATGGTAAGATTCAGCTTGCATCTCCTTATTCAGATGAAATTACTCAGGTGGTACCTACGTCCCTTTACTGTCTGTAAAGGGAAGCTAGCAAGACTATACTGCTAAAAGCCACGTAAAGGAACATGATATGAATGTTTTAATAACGTCTCTAGCAATTTAACAGAAATTTATTGTAAATTTTAGGAAAAATTGTTTATAAACAAAATTTTAAGAAAGTCTATCTAGCAACCTGACAGTCTCATACATTATAGGTTGATGAAAGAGGTGTCCAGCCCCAGCAGAAGAGATTAAGGACTGGTATTTTCACCTCTAATTTGCAGTGGACTTGTATACTCTTTCCCATGTGTGTAACTACTCATACCACTGAGATAGCATGGAAGTAAATAAATGCTATTTAATCTCAAACTTAGTAGAAAGTGTACACAAAACTGAGTATTTTAAAAAGGATCCTTACTTCTTGATTAAAATCAGCTCGTCATCACAGATTCTCTCTTGAATCACCTCTTCTGCTTGTCCCAGCATTAACGCCTCAAAACTCTCCTCACCTTCAAGGTTGGCAAGGGTTGAACATATGGTTGCTTTAAGAAACACAACAAAGTGAAATTAGCATTCAAATCCAGCACATCCTTTGCCAACTTCCCAGAACAGGCATAAAGAAAGAAAAACAAACTGAAAACAGAAATAAAAGCAGCCTAAGTAGATTTTTTTCTTAAATTCAACAGCACTTCTAATTCTCAGATAGCAATTCAATATTCCACAGTTTATACTCAATACTGCTCTTTTTGCTCAACTTTTACAGCACTTACTTTTCTACAGCTAGTACAAGTTCCTGTGCTTTACCATAATAAAAATGCTTTATTGCAAATTTAAGAATTGACAGTTAGAATCTGTATAGGACCACAATTTTTTCCAGCAGATATTTAATGATTTAGGAATTCTTCATGTTTTGAACTATCCAAACAAAGTACTTAACACAGCTCTCCAAAGAGAGGCTTATGAATGTGTGATTAATAAAGACTTCTGAGCATTTTTCCCACTGAAATCTTCAGCAGTCAACTCTTAACAGTACTCATCTGCTTTGACAAAATGGTCACTTAAAAGCAACAGTAAAGTTAAAACCTAACAAGAGTAATTCAGCTCTACTCATCCTCTCCTTGCATGGCTTGCATGTTAAGATGCCGTGTTTTGAAAATTAGTTTCTAAAACCCTAACAATAGCTTTTACTTAAAAAAGACAGATACCTCCGGATGCCTTAGCAATCCGCTTAAGGTCTTTTTTCACAACTCTTCGTACTGCCATAGCACCAGCATCAACAAAGTATTTCAGACACATATCATCAATGCCTCCAGTGGTGAGAATAACATTGGCACCAGTGGCCAAAATCTTCTGGATTCTTTCTTTGGTAATATCTGACTCTCTGCAAGGGTAAAGTGAAAGTTATAAAAATGTATTTAAAAATCAAGTCTGAAATCACATTCTGTCAACCCATTTCCTGAAATCTTAATGCAAAGCTCTGCCAGGATTTCTCAAAAACTGATTTAATACTAGTTCTGCGTCCAGAGGTGAAGACTTTTACCATTAGTATTTGGTATCACTGGAAAATGTTAACATTTTTACCTCTTGCGCTCAGCCAAAATTACCTTAAGCCACCTCAACTGAAGAGACCAAAACAAGCCTGTGAAACCCCACTGCCTCAGTTACTCAAGCTTCCACACACCTCTGCCTTATCTGGTCCAGCTTCTCAGGGTCCGAGATAACAACCTGAACACCAAGCTTCATTTTTGCTTTCTGCAGGCTGAAGTCAAGGCATGCAATCTTTGCATTAACTATTCTCTTGGTCATACCTGACGAGAGAGAACAAGTTAACAGAACAACAAGTTAGCATTACAGATTAAAACTAAGGCTACTTTCACATTTCAGATCGTTTCTCCATCTCCAGTTCTGCCCTAGTACAGCAAAATGCTAACAAAGACTTTCAAAGAGAGAAATTAAAAAAAAAAAAATCTCTGCTATAACCTCTGTTTCCTTTTTACAGACCCTGTCCCCAACATGTGAGTGACCATGCAAAGCTGACCCATCAGTCTTGCAACCTTTAGGTCACCTGATCACGAGATTACCATTCTGCTAAATGCAACAGTTCTCTACTAACCTGACACTGGCTCCTCACATGGAAGGTGCTTATGTTTCAGAAGATGACAGCATCACCATGCTGATACTGAGCTGGGGAAACTACAGTAACACTTTGTGGATCACTAGTAGCCAGCAGACCCTAGCCTAGAAACCGCAGTGAAGCAGGGGTTTTTTTGCCTTCTTGTTTAGTTGCCCTGGAATTGAAAACCCACATGCTTTGCAACTAATGCAGTCAGTAAGAAGATCCATGCAGAAAGACTCAGAGGACTGAGGTCACACAAAAGCTTTATGAAACATACTACGTTCTTACCCTGTGATCCCACCACGCAGTTCAGAGCGTAACCGTTCACAAGTATGCTTTCCTTCTGGCTGCGGCCATGTGCCTTCAAAACATTAACTGAGTTGATTGGATACCGAGCCTGACCCTTCTGGTCTGTATATTTAACTGCCATTGCAGCATCCACCACCATATTAGCAAAGAAATCACCATCACTACAATGCTGTTAAGGTTAAAACTGAAGAAGAAAACTAGTATTATGCTTAAGACAAAAAGAAGTTGCTAACAGTCCCCAAACCAGAAAGGTATGGAAGTGCTACCTTTCTTTACCATCCACTTGAAGGAACAAGTAATTCTTAAAGCTGAAACACCGGTTAGAAATTAGGATGGGCTAGTGTGATGCCTACATTTTAGGCACCTTCTATTGCTTAACAAAAACACCTATCCTGTGGTCAGTCTGCATTCCCTTGTTAGCACAAAGGCTAAAATTGCAGGTTTTTCTATGACTATGAAGTAAAATGCAATCTTCCTCCCTCTAGTTTGACTCCTCAGGTGCTTGACTTCCATAACGCATTCTTCCATTCACACAATTCCTTACCTAATCTCACTAAGGAAACAATAGACTAAGCTACTGTGATGTGCCTAACCAGGTTTTAAATAAAATGGAAGACTCTAAATATGTTTTCTCATGCCAGACAGTACTATCTGTGAAAAGTTTTTACACACTTCTTACAAAAACAACAGCTTGAATACTGTACCCCATTCATAAAAACTGCTGCAAAGGAAACCCAAGCTCTCCAAACAATCACTCTCACTTAAGTAACTTGATGAAGTTAAAGGATACATTCCTATAATTTTAGAGGACATTGATGTTTTAGCAGCATTAATTAGGCAATCCCTGCCCAATTCATCTGTGTTAATAATAAGATTTTCATTGATGTAGCGAACTGCTTCCCTGTAGGACAAAGATAAACACTGGTTAAGAATTCCACCCACACTAAGACAAAAATCTTACATGTTATCTCAAAGAACACAGGGATGAAATCAATTCATCTTCTAGGACAGCAAAGTCACATTTTTATGTGAGACTATAGAAATTAAAAATAAATAAATAAATAAAAAACCCAAACCAACAAAAAAAGCAAAAAAATACACCCCCAAAACCAAAATGCCGTATCCACTTTGCACCAAGAATTCTGTATTAATGCAGTCACAAATACAGAAATAACAAAAAGGATGCACTTATTGTACTTTAAAAAATTCAACTTCAACTGTATTAGTTTCTTACTTGCAAGCAAGTCGGTATCCACCAATAATGGAGGTAGGATGGATTTTCTGTTTCACTAGCTCATCTGCATTTTTTAGAAGTTCTGCAGCAATAATTACCTGTTCGAAATACAAACACTAAATACATGTATTCCATACAAGCAAAATAACTACCTGCTGCCACTAAGTGGAAAGTAGCATCACAAATAGTTGTCCAATGTCTACTCAGTGGAAACAAGTACTTGCAACCTGGAATTATAAACAGTATCTGACATCAGGTAAAAGCCACCTACCTGCTTCCACCCTCCCCACCAGTTGTCAAAAGTCTCAGGCAACTATACAACATGCAGCATCCTTATTAGTCCTAATGCTTTTAATTTCTCATGGTTGTTAAAAATTAAGAACTTTAATTTAGAATCTATCCTCAACCTTAAAGAAAGGAAAAAATACACGATCAAACTGCAGTAAGCAAATTCCATTCCAGAGCACCAACTGCGTATGGAAACTAGCATCTCTGAAAAATCACAAGTCTAATTGCTTTATTCTCTAACATACTTTAAAAACCTGTTTATATTCAGTCAACTGCAAAGTTTTTCATTCTGTACGGTTGATCCACATTGCTTCAAGATTCATAATGGATAAATCAAAAGCTGCACTGTGATAATGAAACACTGACTTTTGCGTATCTTTCTACATACCACCGAGGTTGTCCCGTCGCCAACTTCTTTGTCTTGCAAGTCTGCCAGCTCACAAAGAACTTTTGCAGCAGGATGTTCCACTTCTAGCAGTTTCAGAATGGTTGCACCATCATTAGTAATGGTCACATCCTAATTTTCAGAAATCAAATGTCAATACGAAGTATATTTCTATTGTTTTAACTGTTGTGCTTCATAATGTTTATTTAAATGAAATTTAATTATTCTTTGCAAATGCCCATAGAACAACTGTTTATACCAAAGATTTACTGCTTCTTTTTAACCAGGGGTCCCATTCCAACAACAGAAATGTTACCAGTGGATAATTTGCACTTTTTATCAGAAAAGTTTTTATGTTACAGAAACTCATCAAACATTTTGCACATACCTGATTAGTAGTAGTGTGGTGACTACCCTCTATTATAGTATTTTATTACAGCAGCCTGTAAAATGGGAAACTTTCCACATTTGCTTGAAATATTTTAAAATATGAAATATAGGATGTTGCTTTAAAATTGTTATGGGATCATTTGAATTCTACTTCTTCTAATTTAGAGACCAGGATACACAAGTCATCACCGTCACAAGGCATAACTTTAATGGTGATACTCCTGTGAACTTGACCAATACTTGCAAGCAGTCACAAGAACTTACACGTAGAAAGGAGACAACTGTGCCACATAAACTACAGCACTCGAATACACTAAAATGATGTAGCATCCATTATCCAATGCTCAGTTTTACCACAGTTCTCCTCCTACCCCTCTCAGAACCACGGAAAAAAACAGGTATGTGCACATTAGACCTATGAAGCACACTTAAGTGGAAGCATTTTTACACAGGAAATACAAGTCCTCCTGACACTTCTTAAAGAAAGCTTACTTACCCCGATATCATCCACCAACATCTTATCCAGACCAACTGGCCCAAGAGAACTCTTCACAATGTTGGCAATAGCAGATGCAGCAGTAACTGAATAAATTAAAGAAAAAAAAAAAACAAACTTCAGGGTGGTTCAGGTTTACAAGAAAATGTGCCAAGAACCTGCTATTCAGAAACTTGAGACAAAGTGACCTAATTCAGGATTAGGTTTCAGCCAAGCTAAGCTAGTAATGGCTTGCTGCTACCAAAAAATACAATCTGTGCCAAACCTCACTCCTCCCTCCAAGCTGGTTCAGCTAACTAACCTGGCAAAACTAACCAAGCAGAAAAAGAATCATTTTCTGCCGTCTTGGTAAGACGGAGGACACGCTACCAAGGTCAGAAAAGTAGTGGTGGTAGCCTAACACAGGCTGGTAGCACTGTTCTTTTTCGCAGCAGTAAGTCATGTCATGAAACCTCGTTCTCATTTACTCCTCAGTTCTACGCAGATGCAGAACAATGGTATCACTATATATCAATTAGTAACCCATCCTTTTTCCCCCATGTAGGTCTGTGACCGAAATAAAATGCTTGTTCTATAACTAAAGAAGTAAAAAGTGCCATTTCAGTCACTACTAAAGGAACATGAAACCTCTAACATAATGGCTTGTTTAAAGGATGTTCTGCCAACTTCATATAGGAAAAAGATATAATCAACCTTTTCCTTCAGACCGCGGCAAGTTTTTCTCTATCCCACAAGCATAGCCACTTAATCTGGAAAATGAAAAAGTGGTAGTATAATGGGAATAGTGACAAGCCAGACCCTCACTTTGAACTTCAAATGATACAGCTATTTTTTGTTTGTTTTGCTTTGGAGGAGTAATGTCAGCTTTCTGAAAGAAATAACTGTTGTATCACCAAAGTCGCCATTATTAAGTCTTAAGGTAATTCTCATTCCAAGTGTTCTGCTTAAAGTATTATCAGAGCTGCACAACTCTCACGATCATCAGGAAGCAGGTCTTCAGCTTCCTTTGTCTTGTAACTACTCAGAAATTGAGAACAGTCTAGAAACTTGCAGCCCTCCCCCAAGACTTGGGGGACATTTTTAGGAACTACAGTTAAAGCCACTCATCTTGAGGAGTCTCTACTTTCCGGAGCAGGTGATTTCCCTGTGCCAAAGAAGCAGTAAGCTTCCGCAGTCCCACCTTGCGCAGCAAGGCCTCTCGGCCACGCTGCAGGCCTCGTGGAGCTCGGGGTGGAACCGAGCCAATCACAGAATCAGAGAACGGCTTAAACTGGAAGGGACCTTAAAGATCATCTAGTTCCAACCCCCCTGCCCTGGGCAGGGACACCTCCCACTAGACCACGCTGCTCAAAGCCCCATCCAGCCTGGCCTTGAACACTTCCAGGGATGGGGCATCCACAACTTCTCTGGGTAACCTGCTCCGGTCAGCAGCTGCTCCCCCTCCCCTCCCCGCCCGGGTATGCTCCCAACAAGAGAGAGGACTCGGGATCACTTCCCAGCCGAGACGCCTGGGAGGGGTGCGGGACGGCGCCAGCCTCTCGGCTCCTCGGGGAGCCTCCAAAGAAGCAACACTGCCACCCGCCCTCCCTCCCGGCGGCAGCGGCCCTCCCCACGGCTCCTAGCGGCCCGGGACTGAGGGAAGCTGGCGGCAGGGCGAGGCCCTTCTCAGCTAGGGGCTGAGGCGAGTGAGCACATGGCGGCGGTAACGGCCGCACCATGTCACCTCCCTTCCGCCTC
>VWZL01001846.1:868128-948407 GCA_013396915.1 Stercorarius parasiticus
GCCTCAGGCTATCAGATGTTTGAAGTTCAGCTGGTTCTGAGAAAGGCCCTCCAAAATGTTTGGACACAGCCTCTTGGAGACAAGAAGGTGAGATGGAAATGTGGACATTTTGAAAAGAGGGGTTTGTTTTTTAGGCAGATAGGACTGGCATTCTTGCAGGGACTCTGAAACGTTGCTTGTACCTTTAATGATAGGGCCCAGGAGGAGAAGACAGTGACGAAGAAATGTTCTGGGAAGTGTTGATTATGGAATTCTAAGAAAAGGGATCCAGAAAACTGAGTAACTTTGGTTTCTGTTTGTCCTGTAGCCACAGAATACCTTGGGCTGGAAATGCTTGTCCTTGGGCCACTTCTGGAGGGACCTTTTTTGTGTCTCCATACTTTATTAGATCTCTCCTTCGATACCTCCACAAGAATGTACAGGTTTTAGCCTTTTTTTTTATGGTTTTCCTTTGCTGACTTCTGCCATGTAGTTGCTTTGAAGACTTTTACTCTGTCTGTTATATGGCTTGCTGTTTTGCTGGTTCACTCTTTGCTATTGCTATTTTACATTTGGTGCAATATTTTCTGAAATAAACCTATGTCTCTGGACTTCTGAAAGCATGAGTATGATACCAGTCAGTTCCTTAGAAGTACATTACAGAAGCTTTTTTTGTTTTTTGGGTTTTTTTTGCATTAGTCCTATTCTGGTCTGAGAAACAGTGCCATCAGAGTGACAGATTACCCAGCCTGAAATATAGCCTTTGGGGACTCAGTTTGTGTGATTGCTCTTTGTTTCTGTTTTTCGGTGCTATGAACTTACTGTATCGTTGTCGAATTAAATTGAATTATATTCATTTGTGCTCAAAAAAACCCTGTGGTAGGAACTATCCTTTTAACAAGAGAAGCGTTAATAAGACAACCTTAGAGCAGGTCTGTTTTGTTACTGGAGCACTGATCTCCACAGGGAAGAGAAGTGAGACAGTCCTGATGCCCCAGACAATGCATTATTCCTCCATCCTTTGTAGCCTAGTAGCCGAACTTGTCCTCAGCATTACTGAGCCCCAGTAAGCAACGTACATATAACTAGCATGGGAGGCTCTTCTTTGCAGGTAATGGTGAGGAAAGTGAGTCCACAGCACCGTCAGCTTCTGGAGAACTCTCCTTATGACTACTGCCGGAAGGAGCTCATTCTCCTGTCTGCCCGGGGCTTCACCAACCTCTTCCAGACCCTTGTTAAAGCCAAGAAGGTAAAACACCTCATCCCTACTGTCAATTTTCATCTCTTGTTTTATTTGCCACACTGGATGATAAAAGATAAAGTAGTCATTCGTATTAAATTACTCAACTCATTCAGTTGAGTTGTCAGTAGAACTGAGATGAATTCTTAGATTGTGGTCACGGTTAGAAAAAATGAGTGTTAAAATCTTATTGACCAGGTCCCACTCCCAAAGCGTGCTCCGAATTATGGATCCAAACAGTAGATTTCCCTGTGTTACTTTTCTATGACTCCTGCAAATCAAGTGCAGCCAGGGGAGAGGGAGACAGAACCCATTCTGCAATGTGTTTCTGACATCACTTGGGAAAACGCAGGAGCCCGCAATGTTGAAAATCCTTATGTTATACAGCATGAGTCACCATCTAGGAAAGCTGAGCAGATTCTTGCCTTTTGGGCAAGTTATGGTTTTCAGCGTGTGACAGACCAGTTTATTGGACCGTGTAGACCACTGGTCTGATTATGTGTGGAAATTCTTTGTTCTGTATGCAGATTATTGAATTAATTTCAGCTTCAGAAGACTATGGGTGATGTGTTAGCAAAGGCTGTCCCTCCCCTTCTGAGTGAGCCCATAAATCTGATTGTTGGAAGATTTTAGCAGCGTTCAGCTGAACTGAGAATCCACCTAGCTCCATAGGTCCACTCAAACTGAAATGCTGATGAAAAAATATCCTCTTCAGAGAGTCCACAAGTCTGATTTCCTGAAAGCAGTAGTCCTCCTGTGAGCTTTGCAGCCTGAATGACTTTTGGATGAGCGTGTGTGGACACTGTCCACTGGAGGAAAGTATTACAGCTGTTGAGCGTGCCTAAAATTGATTATGTCTGAGCGCCCTTCAAAAATATGCTCCAAAAATATGGTGTTATGTTTATATTCTTCCCATAGCCCCTGGTGGGACACAACATGCTTATGGACCTTATGCATCTTCACGACAAGTTCTACAAGCCCCTTCCAGGTAATGCTGTGTACATAGCTGCTGTCCCCAGGTTGCTGTCTTTGCAATGGACAAGGGACAGTAAGCACAGTGGTCATCAGCCACCCACAGTGCTTAGCAAGCATCAGTGCTAGTTGCCTCTTCTGAGCTCTAACTGCTGCAGCAGGGCATTGTTCCTCTGACTTCAGCTCTCTCTTATTCATTTGAAATGCCCTTGGCTTTTCCTTGGTTTTATGATGTCGTTCTCCACATGTGTTTTGCTTTCAGAAAGCTATGAGGAGTTTAAAAGGAACATTCACAACCTGTTTCCTGTCCTCATAGACACCAAGACTGTAACAAAATCCATCTGGAAGGTGAGATGCACAGGTCTTTTTGTTTGGAGTTAAAGCTTGTCTTTCACCCAGAAGAGAGGATATCTTTCCTTAGTGCCCTGTGATTACAGACCTGTGACCAGTTCTCAGTGTTGCCCTGAGACATTCTGATTTTAGATCTCATTTAATGAATCAGTAGTACCAGTAAATGAGCTCCTGAGGTCTGTCTTGATTGGTTTTCTAACATGTTTTTCTTTTATAGAAATGTCCACTTCCTCGAGTAGTTAATCTTTTGGAGGTGTATGAGGTTTTGTGCAGGTAAGTGATGGGCTATAAAGCCTTCACCAATCCCTTTGTTTTCTTGGGAGAGATACTTCAAAGTCAGTCATTTCATAGGTTCGTATGTTTTCTCTCCTCCCAAATGTTTTTCAGCTGGCTTCTTGTCTTTCTAAATGTAAGAGCAAATGATTTGCTCATCTTTCTTATAAAGTAATTGTGCAGTAAATTACTTGTTCTAAGTCACTTCTCATATTGTACCACCATTACTTCCTTGTCACAAGTTTGGCTAGCAGACAGCCTTACATACAACTTCCGAGTTGTATGTTGCTTATGCCATGTTACAAAATGGGTGAGTTTCAGTTCTCCGAGAAAATGCACCCTAATTTCAAATGCCAGCTCCCAAAAAGAGCTGCGCTGAGCCCAAAGCAGTAACCAAATACAATGTTCAAATGGAGCCCGTGAGTAGATATCTCATCTCATGAGCTCAGCCATGATATTGTAGAAGAGTTCTCTTTTTTACACTTCTTTTGTGGATAAATTGTTTTCATGTAAATTTTGCTACGAAAAGGAAAATTTCACCTCTTTCCTCTCACTCCTGCTCCCAAGAAGGAGACGCAAAATTAGTGCTTATAAAACCAGTACTGGGATTCTGGGTTTTTTTGTTTTAGCAATTCCAGACTGCAGATTCTCAAGAGTTTTTATATTTGTTCTTTTATTTCAGTCATTCCATGGGTATGTTTATTAATCTGTCTTCCAGAGTTGCATGTTCAAATAGAATCATCTAGTCAATGTCTTTCCTTGGAGTTTTTCATTGATTTTTAGTTCTGTTCAAATTTTTTGAATGCAGTTGGAGCAGACTTGCTGCTTAGAAGGTTTGATCGGGGGAGGAGACCGAGGAAGTATTTAGGGTTAGTTTTCAGGAAGAAAACTGGTAGATACTATTCAGCTAAGTGTCTTAGCCTTTTCATAGAATACTACCAGAGTTCATTTTAAAGTCTTCAGTAGCTTTTTCTGAATTGAAGCCACAGGTCACTAGAGAACTTGTCTCTAGCGTAATGAGGAAGGACAAAACTTACACATCCACTTGTCTTCTGCAGCAACATAAATCCCAAAGATTCAACGTGCCCAGTGATAGCTCTTGCAAGTGACTGCTCAAGATATGGTATGTTCTTAAGCAAGTCTTCAAAGTCAGAAAGCTAAAAAGGGTTTTGTTTTACTCTGTGGATGTCCGCATGCAAAGCATGAGTGAATGCCAGTGGGTCTGCTGAATTTGCACCAAGCTGCCGATACGTGTTTTTGTCCAGACCCAAAGCCTGGGCTCCCAAAGCGTCATGTGTTCTGCATGTCCCTGGTAGCTACTGAGGTTAATGCAGGGCAGGTTTGCATCATGCTGCTAGCACAAATGGCATTTTCATTAAGTTGGGCTGAACTGAGCCTGACTTGGGGCTGTGAAGAGTCGGTAGCCCTTGAAAGGGGCAAAGGGAGGTGGGAAACAGTGGTCCTAGAATGGAAAATAGTGGGAGCTAATGGCAGGGAGGTCCCAGGAAGTCGCAGGAACTCGGTGGCTCATGCAGGGTCAGTGGTGCTGTGTGTGCAGGCGGCTGTATTCAGTACATGGTGTGATACTGGCTGCGAGGCAGACGTTCTCTGGCTTCTCCTGGCAGTGTGCTGTCCTGCAGCACAGGGCCTCCTGTGTTTTGAAATGGTTCCCATACCTTCAATAATGTATACAACACAATTTGGTTTAGATCTTCATGAAAATTAAATTTTTTTCATGTGCATCTCACTAAGCTTTTCAGCCATTCATGTGACTGCTGCCTTTTTGTTAGTGTAATTTTAAAATGCACGGTATAAGCATAGACTTTCTATGGGGGTGTAAGGGTTTCAGGGTGAGGAAAGAAACAGAGCTGAGGGTGGGGGGGGGAAAACTCCAAAGCAGAACAGTGTATCTTATGAATGTTAGGATTATCCAGTGGTGTGGTTTCCATAGCGTGCTAAAGGTGTTTACTCCTTTTTGATTTTGTCGGACACTTACAGCTGAGAAGAAATCTCCTCACGAGGCAGGCTATGATGCATTTCTCTGTGGTTCAGGTAAAATGCTTCTTAAACGCTTCTTCAGACTTTCTGTTGGGACTTGGCAATTCCTTTCCTGATACTAAGAAATATTTGTTTATATACAGTTTGTTGTTCTTAGCAACTTAGCTGCGCTTCAGTGAGTTTTTGCTTTCCGTTTGTTTAGTTATGTTTCTTTAGCTTTGTTCTAATGCCACCTCATTATTCTTCCTTCTAGTTCTTCTGAAGTCAGCTCATTTGCTACTGTGCAGATCCACAGAGTGAGTGATATTTAAATGTTTACTGAAAATTGTGTTACATGGATCAGTCCTACGGAAAACAGTCGTCAGTTCACTCTGGCTGACTTTTTGTTTTGCAGGCTGGCCTTCCTTTTGGATAAGAGAAAGTGTTACTGGAAATGGCATGCTTCTAATTAGATTTTTATTTTATAAATCTGAAAGTAGTAGCTTTATGTCAAAGCTGACATTTAAAAAATGAAATCAAGGGCCATGCGATGGCTCAGAGGTTGGGAAATGGCATTATGACTCTTTTCTCCTTGAACAAGCCCTCTCAAGTTCAGTTCACTTGGGTATGGGTCAAAGAATTTTCCATTAGTTTCCATTTTTGAAATCTGTATGATTCAGTGCCTTCGGTTAAGTTCCTAAGAGGCAACTGTTCAAATCCCTTCCTTTTGCTTGCAGCTTTTCGACTTCTGATCTGAAATACCTATTTTGTCACTAGTTGAAGAGCTGCTTCAGGAGCTCTGTGCTCCAGAGACACTGTGCAGCAGTGCGGTGCTGGGGAAACAAAACTTTGTTCCATTTTGTTTTCTACTGTAGTGATGCAGTGGAGGCTGATCCTTCTTTCTCTCAGTATCTCACCGTGTTAGCCGAGTATCTGAACAAAGTGAATTTCATCCGAGGTGGTGTTTCAAGCATTGTGCGTATGAATTGCAAGTCTGTGACCAGTTTGTGGGGTGTGTAGGTCAGTAGCGCAGTTGATGGCTTCATTAGAGGAGAAAAATCCACCAGTGGTGGGGCGCACCTTAGCAGAAGTTGTCGTCACACAAATGACAGAACTGACCTTTCAAAATGGCAAATGAGTTGAATTTCTGCTTTGTGAAATGTATTCATATTGTTATCCTGTAAGATGGCATTAGTCAGTTTACATTGCTGTTTCTCTGGTGGTTTCTCCATGGTAGTCGTGACAGTTTGCTTTTCTGACTCATGTTTAGAAGAGTATTGGGACAGGAGAAAAATAATTTTACACCAACAGCTGTGTTGTACAACCTTATTTATGTGTCACATTTTGCATATTTTCTGATTATATTAGTAGTGCTTCTGTAGTATTCTGGAACTCGGATATGTCTCAGTGTTTTACATTTTCCAGAATTTTTCTGGGGAAGACACTCCCTGCAAACATCCCCCTGCCTTGGTTGTCCGTGTCCAAGGCTGGCCAGGGCTGAATGAAAGGCAGATTTACGAAGAGTTTAAACCGCTTTGTCTCTTTGATGTCAGACAGCTTTCAAAGAACCAGTTCATTCTGCTCTCCAACAAATTTAAGCAGTAAGTGACCGGAAAGTCTTAATTTTTTTATCGCTTGATCCTCTTTGATCCGAGTCTCCATCCCACCCTCCCTTTGCTGTGACAGCTCTTAGATAAAGAGATTCCTGTCCGGAGCTGTAGGATGCTGTAAGCAGCCCGCATGCCACGGCTGATGACATCCGCTTTCGTTACAGCGTCAGGCTGGTCCTGCGAGATTATAAGCATCACCCTCATCTGCGGGTTTCCGTCTATCGCCACTGGAGGCACTCTCCACGAATGAACTGCCTGCTGCAGTGAGTTAGGGGGAAAACAGGAATGGGGAGGGGGAAAGGCATTAATTCCTCTCAGGGTGCTCTTTTGCTGCTGTTTTGCGATGGTCTTCTGCCAGCTCCTCAAGAGAACAAGGAGCGCAGAAGCAGGTTCCCTTGCTGACTGCTGGGTGGCTACTTGTGAGCTTTCAGCCCTGGGCAATGGGACTTTAATCTTGATTAACTGGGTAATGTTACCCCATGGATAGCACAAAATCACATATGTGCTATCATAACAGATGGAGGGTTATCTTAATGAGCTGTACTGCTAGCTCTAATAAGCTTGAAGAGAGAGAGGCAGTGTCTCCCAGGTGTGGGATGGATGTGTTTATTCTACAGCATAGTTGAAAGCTCGTAGTACGAGTGAATTCCAGATTCAAAGTGCACCCCTCTCCTGAGGCTGTGACAGAGAGGCTTGTGAAGGGTGAATTTCTGGCCTGACAGTTTGGAAAAGAATCTCCTTCTTAAAAGCAAAATTAAGCCTTAAATATAAATAGCCTAACAGCATTTTATTATTCTTGCCCTTTAGAGTCTCTGGTATTGTGGCACTGTGGTCCCTCTTGGCCTTTGTGCTTGGAGGAGCTCCTTGCTGCTCACTGTAAAGAAGAGCCTTACAGAAGAGACATGAGGAATGCAGATCTTACTTGTTGTGTTTATGTTTTGTTTTGTTTCATTTCATTCAGTAAATTATGAGGGAAAAAAAACCCACCTATGAATAGTGTTTTTAACTGCTTCTTTGGAAATGTGTTTTTAAAGAGGATGTGTTGGTTTCCAGTTTGTGGTATTTTGTAATCCGTTCAAAGCATAGCCCCCTGCTGAAGAGGGGGGGGATGCCTAATTTACTTTGGTCCTCTGTTGGTTCTTCACAGCTATTCATAACCCCAGGTTGTTCCCAGTGCTTGTGCTGCTGCATTAAACACGTTTCTGATGGAGTTTGGGAAGTTATGAAATGAACGGGGCTATTTTTAGTTTCAGTTGTAAAGCAGGGGAAACGTCACTGTTTACCAGATGAAAATGGGCAGAGTTGATGGAGAAACCGCTCTTGGGGCTCATGAAGGATTCTGGGGAATAGTAAATAATTTGCAGTGCTGCCAGTGTCGTGCAGTGGTAGTTTCAGTGGCAGTGGAGCTTGAGGATAGACACAGGTAAGTGGAATTTACCAGCTTCCAATTTGTAGGATACAGACAGGTCGGGTGAGTTGGCACGTGTTTCTAGTTGCCTCTAGTGCACAGCATGTCAGTGGTCCTTTATCCAAAAATATCATGGGACGTTGATTAGTTTCTCTGATACAATTGGAGTATTTGTCAGTCCATGCACTCCGGTCTTCAGAAATTTTTCTGTTGAATTTCCTTCTCTTCTTAAAAAACAACCTGCTGATCCATGATTTTCAAATAATGGTCCCTGGATTTCATCAGAGAGACCTAATTGGGTGGGGACCATGGTCATCTAATATGTAGAATCTGCCTTTAATTGGCTCTAAAACAGGAGTTGCTGCAGAGGCCCTTAAATGAGCAGCAGGGCATTGCAGTGTGCCTGAAGATCACGTGCTCTCTGCTGCTCACGGTTTGCTGCTTTGTTGATCTTTAGGAGAAAAAGGCAGCGGATCTTCAGATGTGGTTCTTGAGTTCTACCAAGCCTGTGGTTTATAGCTCTTACTTCATAAGCTAGTTCCTAGTGAAGCAAGTAACTGACTTCTTGATTACCTTTTAATTTTTTTTTTCTGGTAATCTCTCCAGTGATGGGGTTCTTTGTTGCAGTGTTCCTTTAAGTACCAGTGTCAGTTATCTCCCTGTTTATTCTGTAATTTTTTTTTGTGTGTGTCTTTTAGCATCAGGAGAGACCCCCATTGTGTCAAGGAGAGCACAGGCTCTGTGCGTTGGGAAAATTTTCACTGGGTATTATGTGCAGTAGCATGCATTTTCCCATAAAAACACTCTTGGCTTATGATCTGGAAAACATAATACCCTTGTTCTCTGGGACCTGTATTCAGCTAGCTACTTAAATGTGGGGAGATGCAGCCTCACTTGCATCTAATCTTTACAGTCCGGGGATCATGAAGATATAGATGCTGTTACCTTTGAGAAGCACAGCGGTTTTTAAGGGAGCATGCACTTTGAAGGAACAAAGAAATTGTCTGTTCTGCCTTTAAATTTTGCTACCTTCCTCCCATTTTCTTCTCCAAATGGCAAATACACAAATAACGAATTACTTCCCTGCAGTACTGTTCTCTGTCTTGGCTCACCCTCTAGAGAAACACACTCCCCCATGGAAGAAGGCAGAGATCCTTTGACCCTTTTTGAGAAACAGCCCACAGGTCTGACTGTGCCTTCTCCCTTTCCAAGGGACAGGCATACCTCATGTAGCAACGTGGTATAGCAAATCAAGAGACTTGGCTTTCCTGCATTAGAGGTTATAAATAGCAGTTGCTGTAGATCTGCTAGATATTCCTGCTATAAATCAGTTACATTTACACGCAGAGTAAATACATGAAGAAGAAATCAGAGCGGTCTGAATATATTCTGATCTCCCTCTTAGGGGATAATTTTACAGAAGCAAATTGCCTGTCTGTAATAACCTAGGGTCACTTGCCGCTCAGAGCCTTTTAAAGCCATCAATCAGATGTACTAGCAGTCAGTTCCCATGAAATGAGTTAGCTGGGGGCCAGTCTAACAAATTGGAGCAGCAGCTTTTAGCTATGGGAACAGATTTACAAGTTTTTCTGGGCGGCTGTGGATCAAGACAAAATCTCCCTGAGCATGGTGGTCTGGCCATTCCCACCTCAGCTGTTGCTTTTGCTCCAGACTTGGGAATTGTTATTCATTGAAGTTGGAAGTTCAAGTTATGCCTGTTCCTGTGTGTCTTCTTGCAAGGAGTGGGGGGTACACCTTTTGATTCTTATGAGGCCAATTCAAGGCGGTGGAACCTGCCTCGTAACTCTGGCGCTGAAGAGGTGCGTGTCAAAGTTGCTGAGTGGCTGGGAGGGCTGGCAGCTCAGAAAATCAAGCCTCTCTCCCGAAGAGGGTGATAAAAGCACAGCAAAGTCCTTGGGAACAGTTACAGCACACCTGCTTCTCAGCGCTATGAGAAACTTGTACTTTAGCTGTAAGGCGTGAAAGGATAATTCCAGCCCTCAAAGGAACAAGACGTTAGAATTTAAGTTCTGAAGGTGCGTGTTAAAAATATAACCCTGCAAATGGAGCACTGCAGATCAGAATTTATCTGTTTCCAAGAACAATTTGATTTTTGATACGTTGACTTTTTTTTTAACATGCTTGAGATTAAGTATGTGGTTTTTGAGATAAGATCTCTACTCGTCTCTACTCTTCTGGGAAGCCTCTCAGAGCACCTCCTGTTGCTGAACACACAGAGTGGAAGTCTTGCAGTGCAGGAGCTCAGCATTGTCTCAGAATAAAAGAAATACTGACTTGTTGAGAAATTTTATTTTTATCATTAATTTTGTAAAAAAACCCTCCCACACACTTCAGTTATGTAAAAAAGTCTATGGATCCATAAATGCGAAACTATCTCTATTCTTTAAAACAATGTTCTTACTACTTGTGGCTTCAGTGGTGATACTTCAGATACACACTAGCATTGGAGGAGAGCAGGATTTACCCCTCTCTTAAAGTCAAAGTATTCTTTTTATATAGAAGAAAATTTTATATGCTCCTATGTTTTCTAATGGTGTGAATTAACAATTCTTCATGTTATGCATTCATTCAAACTATATCATAGCTGAAAACCTGGGTGTATCTGGGAATGGCGAGGTTGCAGATACCTCCATGGATGAATCGTGTGGAACAGGGAGGGAGGGAGGCCGCCTCCATGCCCTACCTGTGCCCCCAGAGACATGTGAAGCTTGTGGGGCAGAGATGGCCGAGGGCAGCTGCCGGGCATGGGCTGGGTCGGGCAGAAAGGGGGGGCTCAGCAAGGATGGGGGCTGAAAGGAGAACGTGTGCAGGCAAAGGTGATGGAAAGAAAGATTTTCTTCTAAAGGTCCCTGAGTAGCTGTGAGTTTGTTGCAAGGCAGGAGGCCATGAAAAGTGGAGAAGAGTCGTGGGGGACGAGGGAGAGTTAATGACCAGTGTCTCCCCCAGCTCATCTACTTTTTCTCTTGCTGCGGAAACTGACTGCGGTGTTCAAATTTGTGGTTTTAAATGGTTTTAACAAAACCAGTACTTCAAGTACTGTGCGAGCACCTTCAGGCTTACGTTAAGGGAAAGAGCACGGGCAGTCCCAGCTCTGAGGAGGACCTGGGCCTGGATTGCTTGCTTTTAAGCATAGGCACTGTGTGCAGAAGCGCTCCTTCCTGACGTTCTGACACCTGCCCTGCAGCTCGGGCAGGGGAATGAGAGACCCAGACCCTTGGTGTGGGGGGATTCAAATGTGCCTTTCGCACCGGCAGCCTAACGAACAGGTGAGTCAAATCCTCGTGTAGCTTCTCCCCAGCCAGGTGAGCATGTAGAGACCAACAGGCAGATGTTTCACTAAAATTAAGATGGAGATGGGGTTCCTGCACCCCCTCCTCCCTGTGTAGGCCAGCCAAGGGTCCCCTCCGGACACAGGAGTGGTTGACACTGGTTCTCCTATTTCTGGAGCAAGTGTGCTAACCCGTAGACCTACACAAGACTCTCTCCAGACAGACTTTAAAAGAAAATGGCAACAGAAACCCCGTTGGCAAAGAACCTAATGCCAGTGCTGTTAAGTTAGGCTTGCTTTTAAAACACCTATGAGATGGAAATTTGCAAGAGGTAGTGGTTACTGCACAGGAGAAACATGGTGACCTGGAAGAAGCACATCCAGGTAAAAAAAAAAAAGAAAAAAGCAGCTATTTGAAACATGAACATGGGTTATTCAGCACCACCCAGGCATGCACAAATTGAGGAAATCCTGAAGCAATTCTAAGTCTGGTGCTGGTCCCACCTGCTGACACCCCTGGAGATCACCTGGGTTTCTAAAGCAGTGAAAGCAGTGGAAGAATAATCATCAATCCTCATTCTGTATTTTCATGTAATACAAACTATTTTATTTGTCCCATAAAACTTGGTGCTTGTGGTCGCATGGAGCTGTGGCATGTCCTGAGCTTGCTCTAAAAGATGCTGCTAGAAATTTCTGCTTTGCCTCCAGCTTTTTGGTTACCGAAGGTCACGCTGTCTGTAATTTCTCATTGTTTAACAAGCTCCTTGCTTGTAAGTGCAGCTGGCATAACCAAAACAGGCAGTCGTTCCCTCAGCTGCTGGAACTCCTCTGTCCTGGGCATGAAGCATGTACAACGGGCTTTGCCGTTCCTACATAAACATGAGGATTTGCAAACCCACAAGCTCTCACAGCTGCCTGTAGTGCTCAAAACGTGCCCCCTCCCCTGGGATGCGGGATTGAAGCAGCTTGATGTAATTGTTCCACAGGGCCGCTGGGTCATGGGAACTGCTGCCACAGGAGACAGGCCGGGCTCCTGGGCCTCCCCTGCCCTCCTGCAGCCTCCAGCAGCTGGGCAGCCTCCAGGGGATGGGCTGGGGCTGGCTGGTCAGCCAGGGTGTCCCTGTGGAAGAGCAATGCTCTCGCTCCACAGCTTGCATTGATGAACATCCTACGCGTACCATAACTTAGCACAAGAGAAGAGCATGGTGACGTGGGACAGAAATGCAACCGGAGCTCTTCCTAATCCCATAGGCACCTGTCGCCATCTTTGACTCCCAAATACTTGTATGGTCTGGTCAGCACCTCCAGTTCCACACTCTGTCCCTGCTGAGCTCAGCCTCCTTTACCTACGTGCTTCAAGTGGTGCTGCTGCTGGAGGAGGCACCTGGAGGAACAAATCGTCCCTGTTGGTGGCTGCTGGCCTGTGGTGGGGTCACTGTGCTGAGGGACACCGCACTGAGCAGAAGGCAGGGATGCTGCTGCGCAAGGCACTGCTCCGTCCCCATACTGCAGGCAGTTCCCAAGGAGGATGTACTTGTCTGTCTGCTATTTTTATGAGTATTTGTGCTACAGGAGCAGTCATGAACTCCTGGCACACATGCCAGGATTAGCAGCCTCACTGCTGGCAAATGCAAGAGTACAAGAGGGCCCTGGTCCTGCCCTTTCTTCCCAGTTGTTGGCCTCCATCAGGTCCCAGGGTCAGCAAGGGTGGGAGAGAGACGGGCTTTGCCTCTCCTCAGCAGGGGAGAGGGGCTGGGAGAAGTTGGATTTGGAGAGGACAGTCAGGAATAGGTGACTGGGAGCTGGAGGTGATGTGAAGGGGTTTGCTACTGCTGACTTGCAGGGTGAAACCGGACTCCAGCCCAAGGCTGGAGATTTTGCCACCTTCACCTGCACATTGCTTCTTTCTTGCTGAAGGTTACCACTTCTCTCGGGTTTCGCACCTTCACCCTCTTATCTGCCACATCAGCAACGAAGCCCACCCAGCCCACCAGAGATGGGCAAGAGGGATGGAGCAGCCAACGTGAGGAGCTGCCAACCTGTGTCAAGGGTCAGTGTTTCTTTCCTGCTACTCTCCTCCTCCAGCTCTGAAGTATAAAAATGAATGCAGCTTTCTTTGTAAGTATGGATTCCCCCCTGCCCCAGCTCTTTTTCTTGCTTGGAGATGGTGCCTGGGGCTGGTGCTCTGTGTTCTCAGGTCTCATCCCCAAGCAGGAGTCCCAGGCCAGCCAAATACAGCCACAGTTGACCCACTCTGCACCCAGCTCTTCCCGCGTGCCAGAGCCAGCCTGGACCCGTGTGTTATGGTTTGAGGAACCCACAACAATTTATTGTCATTTAAACAATTATTCTCTCACTCAATGACCCCTCCCCACCCAGGAAGGGGAACTGGGAAAAAACAAGGAAACCCGAGGGTTGAAATATAAACAGACTTAATAGAATATGACTAGGTAATTAACATTAATAACACTAAAGAAGCAATATTGATCCCGATACCAACATAAAATAGACAAGGATTATTCTCAGCCAATTCTATCAGCAGGAGCTGTGCACTCCCAGCAGTGGACAGCCAATGTCGGACACTGAGAGCGCTGCGGCTCCAGGAAGAAGAGAAGGGCTCAGGGGTCCAGCACCGGGGCAAGAAGTTCTCAGGGTCACAACCATCAAGGAAGAGAGAGAAACTCCTCAGCAAACTTTCTAATTTGTATTGAATGTGACATTCATGATATAAAATAATCCTGTTGGTCAGCTTGGGTCAAGTGCCCTGGTCTCGCTCCTCCTCATCCCTGCACCTGGCTAAACTCGAAAACACCAAGACCTTGAAACCTGCATACCATAGCTGGCTATAAAGTAAATATTTTCACAAATTCAGACACTGGAGTCTTCTAAAAGTGCAGTTTCCCAGGAATTAGAAGAGACTTTACTGAAAAGTAAAATTACTGAAAGAGAAATTAATCCTGTGTCGCTCAAATTTTTTTGAGATGTGAAATGTTCTGTCTCGTTGAAGTTTTGAGGATTTAGTTGCCTTTTTTTAAGAAATCCCAAATTCACATACAGAGTTTTCACCACAAAAAAAATGGGACAATTTTTGAAAAAAAAAAAAACCAAACAAAAAATGGAGAATCCACTGTAATTTTTCAAAAACTGACTTTCTTTGCCAACTGGAAAATGTTTTGGTTTTGTCACACCACAGGTCTGACAACACCCTGGTAATTGATGACAGAAGTGAAGATGATTATTGCATTGCTGCTCCCAGAGCCCTCAGCGCGCAGAGCTTGTGAGTCCTTCATTTGGTGAAACCCCCCCATCCTCCTGAGCAGGCAGATTGGGCTCCAAAGATGAGCACGTGTATGCAACGAGAGATGCTGAGGCTGAAGGAGACGGGCACGGGTGCTGTGTGGGGACAGGACCCTCAGGCACCATGCTCCACTGGCAGCGGTCAAAGGGAAGGGACCAGCATTGTACCCAGCGGAGAAAACGATGCCCAGTACCATGTGTGCTCACAGCCCAGAAACCCAACCGCATCCTGGGCTGCATCAAAAGCAGCGTGGCCAGCAGGTCGAGGGAGGTGATTCTGCCCCTCTGCTCTGCTCTGGTGAGACCCCTCCTGGAGTACTGCGTCCAGCTCTGGGACCCCCAGTACAAGAAAGACATGGACCTGTTGGAGCAAATCCAGAGGAGGGCCACGAAGATGATCAGAGGCCTGGAGCACTTCTCCTACGAAGACAGGCTGAGAGAGTTGGGGTTGTTCAGCCTGGAGAAGAGGCTCCATGGAGACCTTATAGCAGCCTTCCAGTACCTAAAGGGGGCCTACAGGAGAGTTGGGGAGGGACTCTTTATCAGGGAGTGGAGCGATCGGACAAGGAGTAACAGTTTTTAAACTGAAAGAGGGGAGATTTACATTAGATATTATGAAGAAATTCTTTACTGTGAGGGTGGTGAGGCACTGGAACAGGTTGCCCTGAGAAGCTGTGGATGCCCCATCCCTGGAAGTGTTCAAGGCCAGGCTGGATGGGGCTTTGAGCAGCCTGGTCTAGTGGGAGGTGTCCCTGCCCATGGCAGGGGGTTTAGGACTAGATGATCTTTAAGGTCTCCTCCAACAAAAAAAACCATTCTAGGATTCTATAATATACATAACTCACAGTGTCATTTGATCTTGCACCTTTTGCTATCTAGTGTAGTCTGCTCATATTTATGTAGGCTTCGAAAAAAAGTACGAAGTACAAAGTATCAAACGTCTTTTACCCCATTTATGGTAATAACAGCTGATAATATTCAGTGCTTTGTGGGACTAGGGCCTACATTTTTCACGAGTCATGAACTTTGTTGTAATTTGTCTCCAAGGATCTAACCAGGAGTGCAACGCTGATCCCTCCAGCTCTGCTGTGCTTATTTCAATCGTTCTCTGTATCTGACAGAAAGGGGGAGAGGTTGTTTGTGTCACAGGCTTGTGCTCCCTGAGGCTGTGTCTCCTGGCCTTGAGACACAGCCTCAATACTTCTGTTGTGAGGAAGGCCTGGGTACTCAGCTCTGTCACTGTGACCTTCCCCAGTGTGTCCTGGGTTATCTCCTGTCAACAAAGGCAAAGCACTGCCTTATCAGTCTGCTTTTAGAGAGCTAGCAGGGAATGCCCAGGGGCATTTTAAAAGTATATAAATAAGAATAAAACCCTACCATCACTCTTTAAAAATGAGTCTATGAAAACTGAAAGGAAAAAAAAAGATTGTAAGTTTGGGATGAAATTTTTATTCTGGTGCATTTGATCTCTGAGTTTTGAATGAAATGGCAAAATCCCCTTAAGGTGTTTAAATACTTCTTTGTATACTGCATTAATTAAAAAGACTCAGAAAAATTTGAGTACTAGATGGCATTGATTTAAAACAATACACCAACCAGTATTACAATTCAAATTACTTTTTTTCTTTCGTAAGCAACGCAGGCCAGGAGGCATTTGCTAAGTCTTTTGTTTTATGCTTACAGCACCCACACCTACCATCCCTGTATCATCCTTGCTGGGGCAGAACGTGAGCCTCACATGCTTCTTCAGCTCCCTTGAAGAAAGAACTACAGGCACAAGGGCTTACGCTTGCTTTTGCAGTTGTTTAAGGCTGCTCTGGTCTCCAGAGAGTCGCAGGAGATGTCCCTCTTCTTCCTCAGACAACTCTCTTGCTTGCAAGACTTGCAAAATGAAACAAATGGGATGCTGAAGGCTCTACTGGTTGTACAGGAATGGAAAGTCCCAGACATACCCATGAACTAGATTAAAGCTAAATAAGCAGACTTTGAGAGTGCCATCGCTGCAGACACAGCACTCGAATCCTGAATTCCCAAGAGAAGAACTGATGCAAAGGAGAATATACCGATTTTTTTTTTTTTTTCACTAAACTGAAGTGAGATCATTAATGTGTTGAAGTAAGTGGGAACGCAGGACTAGAAATGAGCTCTTACTTCCCAAAGCCCCATTTCTTGTTATTTTTTATATANATTTATTTTTTTTTTTTATATATATATATATATATATATAAAATTCCACATTTAAGCTGATCAGACTCCTTCCTAAAAGTTTTCATGATTTTCTGCCCATTCTTCTCCCCGCTTGTCCAGAAACTGCAGTCCTCTGACGACCAGATCAGTTTCCAGCCCAGATGCACCATCATGCTAGAGGTGATAGGATCTTGTCAGCCTGGCCAAGGCACTCTGACACTTTTAGATAATGCCCGAAATTAACCATGTAATTTCCTAACTGGAGGCAAAAAAAACACACTAACCATCTCATTTCCTAACTGGAGGAAAAAAATGTGCTTCACAGGCAGTTTTCCTCAGTTTTTTAGAACAAAACCATAAGTCAAGATTCAAGCAAGTTTCAGGCCCAGTCAAGCCAAGGGGTGAGCTTTGCTGGAGGTTTCAATGGGAGCTGCTGTGGTAATTAAAATGTTTAAGATACATGCTACCAGTTGTATGCCAGTGTGCTACTTTTGGGGGAAAAGGGGTAGTTGTGCATGTGAAGAATTGCACACGTTCAGTGGCAGCCACCATCGTGGTGAGGGGAACCCCATGTTCTGGTTTGAGGCAAAACCTAACGTACCAGTTTTACTCATGTTTTGGTGGCTCCGTCTGCACTGAAGTAAAGGAAAAAGTCACATGGCTTTTTTCCTTAGATTTTTTTTCCTTTCCATCATGCTTCTCTTTTCATTTTCCCAATCCAACAAGCCTTGTCTGGCACTTCAGGTGGTCACAAGAAGGAAGTTAGCATCTCAAGGGGGAACTGCAGGGCATGTAGGTGATGAGAGAAAGGGCAGAGCAAAAAAAGCCAGTCAAGAAACAGGCATAAAGGAAGAAGAGAAGAAATTAAAAAAAATCTGTGGACATTGGAGTAATATGAAGGATAAAAGAGTCACAACAGTCATTTTAGTGCTGCTTATTCTGCTCCTTTTGCTTGGTCCAATTCAATGCAGGGCTGAAAGTTTGAAGCCAATGCAATGGCAGAAATACTATTTTAAGGTTTGTTTGTTTTCAAATCAGCTGTCAAACAGGCGATTTGGCAGCCCAGGCCTTCGCCTAGCCCCAGGAGGGCATCTGTGGCTTCTACATCCATCAGATTGTGCAGTTATCCAAGAGCAGAAGAGACCAGGGCAGAGGCCCGAAAAGGAAATGCTTCCCCTCCTTTCCCCAGAAGCGTTTCCAAATCCTCATCTCAGAGAAACAGCTTGTCTTTGGCATATGAGAAAGAAATGACCCTTGAAGGGAGAGGCCACCGGTGCTTATTCCAGAAGGATTTTGACTCTTATGCAAGATCTCATATGGAAAGAAAGGCTTTTTCAAAGCACAAACACGTAATTCGCCTTGTGGTGCTACAACAGCCATACAAGGGGCTGATCAGGGAGATATGTGAGGAACAAGTGGAAATATGAGTATTGCCACTCTGGAAGATCATGCCGGTTTCTGCAGTCAGGGAGTGCTCTTGGCTGTGAATTAGGGCAGAGAATGTATCTCCTGTTGCATTAACATAAAGGCCTGTTCTTGGAAGCCAGAAGGTATAATTTGGCTTAGTCAATCACATGTTTCCACCGGGGAAGTCTGTTTCACCACTGACACAAGGGGATGAATGTTTGAAAAGCCTGGCCTTGTTTTGCCTGGCATAACATGCCTTCAGGAAACCCGCACTTACAGCTTAATGATCATCACGAGAAAAGATTTGCATTTGCAATTATGGGACAGACAGTGCCACCCCCTCAGCTGTTTCTTCCCAGCTGATGAAAATGTGAAGACTGAAGCACTGAAGTCTTGATTGAATAAAGTGCCTGAATGCAGGCTTGAATTTAGGTGATGTGATTTAAGCCATGCACTCATGCCATGCTGAATTGAGCTTGCCTTTCAGAGGAGTTAGTGGTTTGTATACCATACAAACCCTTTGTATTCAGAGGCTCCACCCTGATCCCATCCTCAGGTACACATACCAGCGTGCTTAAGTAGCTGAGAAGATGGAAGAAACCCCTGTAAAACAAGTTAGCTGGGATCAGGAAGCACCCTATAGCCTGGGGCTCATTCCCTGTTGTTGGGCTCACAAACTCTGTGCTGTAGTTTAATTCTGCCACAACAGGATTAGTAGATGCACATGGAGACTATCACAGGTGATAGGAACAAAAAATCTGTGTTTATAGGTCCTGGCCAGCATCCTCCCACATTGCCTCCTCTGTCACAGCGCAGTCATCCCACTGACAGTCATGATCCCAGAGACACGGACTCCAGTGACTCATCTGCCACATGAGGGATGAACCCCACTGCCTTGTTGTCCTGACATGGGGTTGCATGTGGCTCTCGGGGGAACCGGCCACTGTCTCCACAGCTCTCCTGGAGCTCCCCATCACGCACAGCTCATCGCCAGCAATGGCGGAAGGAAAGGGTGAGTGCCATGGCCTCCCTCATCATCACTGTGCAGGGGTACAACTGCTGGTAGACCCTTTAGCACCAGCTTTAGAAATTCATTCATCTGCACGGTCCCCGGCACCAAGGCAAGCCGTGGCGGTAGCAGGCATGGCAGGCAGCGCACACCAAGGATGCCACAGCAGCTTGGTGCTGGCGCTGGCGCTGGATGTCTGTGCCTTGTCTGCAGGGCCAACGGGGCGCTGGTGGCCCAGAAGCGTAGTGACTTGCTGGCAGCTGACCACTTTGAGAGCATTTCCTTGCTCTGTGCTTTTCCAGCTCTGCTCCTCCCCTATTAATTCCAATATATCATTTATTTGAAAAGGAGGGGGCAGCCAATCACCCATCCGGCGCCTGTTTCAGGACGCTGTCCTTGGAGTCACCTGGCAGCTCTGAAGGATGGCACTCAATCTCTACATGGTGTCAAAAGACAGCTCTGGTTTTGGTCTTCAGCCATCACAATGTCTCCAAAACTTTCCAGTGAAAGAAAGAGATAGAGTCCATCTAGTTATTTTACTCATCCTTTTACCTGCTTTTTTTCTTCTGACTGATATGATTTCTACTCCATCAACTATATTCTAGTCTCTTACTGATTCTTCCTTCGCCTACCCCTGTCCCCTCAAAAACAACACCAGAAGCTAAGCCTTCTTCACCCGGGAGAGGAGTAAGTTTAATTTTGGCAAGATATGTGTATGTGTATAAATATTATGCATATTCTATACTATACAGTCATCTGGAGTATTGGTACATTCAGCCTAATGAGGAGGCGCTGTCTAGCTCTGTGACTGACACCTCATTATCTTCTTCCATCAATCCCTATTTGGAGGAGCGCTAAGGAAATAGCTTTGCTGAGAAGACAGATCAGAGTCTAATTTTTTTGTACCAAAGCAGAACAGTCCACATGACAACGTAGGTGGAGAAAACTCAATCTGTTATGGGTATTAAGTGTGCCTTGAGTCATGCGTGTAAACTCTGCTCCTAAATGAGAACGTATATTCCCACCAGTGGGAATGTGGGTGCATGTAAATCACAAGGTATTAAAAGATTAGGCCAGGAATTGGGAGAAAAAAAATATAGGACAGTGAGGCAGAGAAACAGGACAGATGATACAGATCTGGCAACCGTCTAGCTTTTTAACCTAAGTGCCTCTTGAGCAGTTAAAGCGCAGTTAAGTGCTTCCTTGCCAGGGCTATATCCCATGGTTTCTACTGGGACTGTGTTGGCTAGGGGACTGGTGGTAGCCTGAACATTTCTGTACTACCCTGGCTCTCCTCTGCACAGCCAGCTCAGCTCCACTCCATCCCACTACGGGTGCACAAGCAGACACGGCTGCCCACCTGGGACACGTCCTGAAGCCCACCCTGCAGCTGGCTCCGCTGTGGCCAGAGCCACATTGCTCTGCCAAGCACGTATTGCACGGCCAAGAGCCACACAGAACTGCTGGTGTGCTGCTCACAGGGCAAGAAAGATTGTGTGTCCTTGACATCAAAAGATAAAGGGAAAGCATGACAAGGAAGAAAAAACATAGTTCTAGGAAATGCGTTCAGCAAGAAACAGAGGCAGCAATAGTCTCTGGACCATCAAAATTCTGAGGAAAATATTTTTTATTAACAAAAGACTTAGACTTCAAGTGAGTCTGAACACACTTTGGTTGCTGGAAGTCCCTGTTAAGGGGAGGGAGAATGCGGAGGTGTCTTTAACTTCTCCACCTCAGAGGGAGAAGAAACTTGACATTTTGATGCAGGAAGAAGTGGAATTCCTAAAAAAATGCAGAACTTCAGTTTCTTTATCTCCAGCTGCAATTCAATTGATTGTTATTCACTAGCTAACTCATTTTGTGTTATCTCAACTCTGCAGAGCCAATGCTGTTACCAAAGCAGCCTATGAATAGAAGAGGACAAGTCAATAGTGTTTCTGGAAGCAAACTGATGACACAGCCAATATAGATGTTCACGCTGAAGCTTTGGCAAGAGGTACCACCACATCACTGTGGCAGATAGAAATCCTGAACCTGGAGTCATCTGGAGCAGCCTTAGTTCATGTGCAGGGGCTGAACTGTTACCTGGTTTACTGACACTGATTTCCATGGCTTTGTGATGACTTACCACAGTGGAGCATCCTGTCCCATTTCTGTTGCAGGTGTAAAGGAGAAAGCTGGAAAAAGTGGAAAAATAAAAAAAGCCAAGACCACTTGTTTTTACTGTAATAGTATCAAACTCCATTCTTATTGTCTTAGTGAGGTTGAAGTAGTAGGTGAATTCCTTGTTTTTTTAATATTTATATTACTATACTAGCTAATCATCTCACAGATTTGAAGTTATCCTCCCAGTGCTCCCATGTTACTCCCATTGTGCAGAGGAGGAATTTTGATGAGGATGAGGAGTCTGAGACAGAGTAAATACAGGCCTCACGATTTCTGCCTTCACAATAATTATGTTCTCTTGCTACCCTTTCAAAATATCCTTTTGCAGAAAACATAATGGCTTTGATATTTTAGAATTCTATATCCACTCCAGGTATATGCGCTTGACAGAAGAGACAAACAGGTCAGTGTTTTCATTCAGTGACCTTCTGTCTTTATGCAGTAAACCTACTGCATGAACTTGTTTTGCACTTGTGTTCAAGCTGGATCACCTTGAAAAATACAAATTGTCTCTGAGTCTATATTTTGTCTTTGAAAAAAGAGATTAGTATTAGGAGCGGTTTACAAATAATAGAAAAACTTTACTCAAAGGAAAATGTTTGGCCACTTGAGATTCTTCATTCTAAAAATTCAACATATGGGAAAAATCCTGAAGTATAAAGAAGTATTTCCCTTCTGAAAGGATGTTTTGATGCCCTGGTTCCTTTGATGATGTTTGTCTCTTGTCAGTCAGGCTCCCAGTTGGACAGCAAGAGAAAAGAGGACTGTAATACAAAGTCCTGTTCCATGGTGCCCTGTGGGAGGTTCAATCCAATAAAGGAGAAATGAGACATGAGAGAATTGGGCTATGGTTTCCCTGCAGAACCACAATGTGATATCCACAATGGAATTTTGATTTTAAAATACTGAATTAATCCATGGACTTTTAGACCACTTTCACAGTTCAGATGGAAATTCCTTTATTAAAGCCCAGCATCATATAGCAATACACAGCTCTTTCAGTCATGTCACTACAAAGCTCTTGTTGTTTACTGCATATTATCTAATTACATCCATACACAGTAATTACATTTGCAAGCATGCCATCAGACAACATGTAAAGGTGTTGCCCTAAGGAGTCACAGACCTACCCTGGCTGAATCCAAAGACAGTTCAGAAAAGGCTGTCAACAGTTCCTATGTTTTTTGAAGTGCTGGTGCCTCCATACAGAATTTATCGTTGTTTTAAATAATTTTCCAATACAAGGGATCCTCAACACTGTAGCTACTTCTCTTGCGTGTAGGAGCAGAGTGCAGGGAGATAGGTGGACCACCAGAGGTGGACCACCAGACTTCATCTGAAAAATCATAAGCATTCTGCGAACCCAACCAAAGAGGCTAAATGTTTCACAGTAACAGGCATCAAGGATTTAATTTAGCCACTTATTCCTGCAATGCAGAGAGCAAATAAAGAATAATGGCTAACTTCTGTGATAGTCTGGAAATGCATGGAGATGATGAATATGTGATACAGAGTAACAATTAAAAGGGGTAAAAGAAACAAGACAGGCAGATTAGTACAATCAGGAGTAAGGATTATTTCATAGAATCACAGAATCATTATGGTTGGAAGAGACCTTTAAGATCATCAAGTCCAACCGTTAACCTAGCACTGCCAAGCTACCACTAAACCATGTCACTCAGCACCACATCTACATGTCTTTTAAATACCTCCAGGAATTTCAGTCGTTCTCACTAGGGCAGGCACTTCACATAACTTAGTCTGACCAGAAACTCTGTTTAAAGAAGGATCTGGACATCTGTTGATGTGAACCTCCAGAAACAACACAGGTTGAAGGATAGAGCACCACGGTACTGACCATTCTTTCATTATCTTTATCAGTAATACAAAATGTCTTAGTCTATGAGAGGTAACTGGATATAATCACACCATTTTATCTCAACTTAAACAAAGTAAAAGCTAAGTTTACTGGCTACTTGGCACTCAAAATTTTTCTTCCAACCTTTTATCATGGAAAGCTCTGACTCATCTCTCTCATGCATCTCGTATTTTCTAATCCTGTAACTAAAGCTAAATCTAACTAATCCACAACTAAAGCTAAAATTGTCTAAACTGCCTATACTAGTTAATCATATATGCCAAGTTATTACTTCCATTCTTATCCTATTCTATCCCCAATAGTTTCCTGTATTGTCTGAAAATACTGTATGAAAATACTGTATGAAAATACTGTTTTGTGTATTGTCTTAAACTACATAGCAGTGGTACCCCTAATCCTGATAGCTGGTGGGGCTGCCAGCAGGCAGGTGCAGTGTATTTTCTCTTCTGACATGTGATGATGATGGGTTTGGTGCTAGCGTTTGTGCCATCGGTAACTGGTCCAAGAGGGAAATAAGACTCAGAATGATTTTAGCAAGGGTAGGTTTCCACTGGGGACAGACTCTGCTGTCCTCAAGGTAAGAGCTGCCACCTGCTAATGCATGTTAGGACTAAAGGGTAGGTCTACAGACAGTTGAAGAGCCTCTGAAACCCAAGGAGAGAGAAGACCGCGTCACATTCAGCGTGGCTGAAGATAGAAGCTGTTTGAATAAGCAAGGTTTTGAGAAGGACTCATGGCGATTTCTCACGAAGAGGGAGATAGGGAACAAAATACTGATGAGGCTTTTCAGGGGACTGACTGCTAATGACCAAAGACTCAGACAGGTGAAGCCTAACCAAGGGCGGATCAGAGTACAGAAAGAAGTGAGGCCAGTTTGTGAAGAAAGAAGACAGCTGCTCCGTACTTCATTAAGGCCCATGTTCCCCCTCTCCATGACTTGGTGGAAGCAGGCAGAGAGTGGGAACACACTTCTAAACCAATAGATACAGAAATGTTACTGAGGTTCTTTGAGAGGTGAAGACTTGTGGGTTTTAGTAAGGATATGTATTCTTTTCCTTAACCAAGTATACCTTTTCCATTCATTTTTTATAACTTTAAAAATTTTATATTTTTTCCTTTTCTTCCCCAAAACCACAGAAAGATGGGCAATAGGAAACCTTGTTATTTTATATTAGTTTTTCCCAAGGTCACAGCATCACTAATAGCTCCTCACTTCCTGGTCCTCTCCCCCCACTCCCTACCCCTCTCTGATTTGGGAAACTCCTTGCAACTGCTCTATGGTTGCTTCCTCACCAGCACTGTTACATGACACAGAAGTATGAGCCCAGACCCAGAACATCACCTGTGCTGTACCCAGGCAGGTAAATGCAGCCACCTGGTATCATATGAATGCATCTGTGCAGCTTCTGTACCCAGACTGGCCAATTTCCTCGCTGGATGTGGGGTTGCATGAGTGGAGCCAGCCCGGAGTTGTCCTCCCCATCCCTCCACTGCTGGCAGAAGCGTGCCCAGGCAGCACACACTTCACCCTGGTGCTGCGGAGCTGGAGCTCTGCGCCTCCTGCTGCATGGCATCATCCATCAGTGCAGAGCCCTGGCACGTCACCGTAGCCACACAGGTCAGGAAAAAGAAGGTGCGGCTCAAGTCAGGAGCAGGAACATCTCCAAAATCCTCCCATGCTCACGTGACAGTCACTCCGTGAAGTTACATGTCAACAATCCCTCTAACCTGCCACCAGTCTGGGAAACGTGGTAATGGGCCAGGCACCTCACTTTGCTGCCAGAGATTTCCAGAGCCCTGCATACCATTTTTGGGCCCGTCCACCCCTAGCTTTTGATCTGCTATTAACTACCTTTTGCTCATCAGCCTTTTCAGAGCAGAACCTAAAATGCATGAATCATCCAAAACCATCTCTGACAAAGAATAGAAAAGTAATCTGAAAATAGCTTTACCAAACTCTTTTAGGGGCCTGTGTAGTCCCAACAGTAACCATAAACTGCCCATCTCTCACTAGCCACCTTATTCTTACCTCAGATAAGGTTCTTTACAGGTTCTCAGAGTACATCTAGTTTTCAGGCCCTCTGCCACAGGCCCTAAATCCACTTTAATAAACAGCATGTAGCAGGTCTTAACCATCCAGAAAAAAATATGACTAATTCACCCCCACCAATTTCAGATGTCAAAATCTCCCAGTAGGATTTCAGGATTAAGCAGTAATCCATGCTTTTGGAGCCTGCTATTCCATACTGTTGTCATAATAACACAATCCTGATTGTCAGGACTTTACAACTGGCCTTGTAACAACTGAGCAGCCACCAAGGAGTCTTCATCCTAACTTTGATTCTGAGCATATTCTTCTTAGTCTTTATCTTCTGTTTTCTTGAATCTTAACTTCTACCATAACCTGACTTTTAACTATGAAGAGGCGATCCCTGCTGGCCTCAAAACTAGCTGGTAACATGTACTTTCACCTTGCACTGCAGAACCCAACAATAAATCCAGCTCTCATGCCTGTTGCCTATGTAACACAATCCACCAATTACCACCTTTTAGGGAAGCAGGCACACGCTAGGCTGACGGCTGATACAAGTAGGATAAAAGATGTGTAGCAAGTTTTGTGGTGGGTCTTGGGTCAGGGTAACCTTAATGCTAAAGTTTACCTAACTCCTACTTCAATGATATTCTCATACCACCCACTGAGGAGTAACCATAAGTCATTCTGGCGCTTCTAGTATCTGTAAGCCATAATGGATCTTAAGGTACTTATGTCCCATGCATTTGTCCCCAGTGTGCCCCATAGTCCTCTGTTTGCTCTCCATGGCACCCCAGAGCTTTCTGTTTTGGCTTTGGTCATCTTACAACCCCTCACCTTTCCAGTGTGCCCCTCTCTTAGTTGTTTGAGCTCAGCTCCTCAGTCCACACTCCTCTGAAACCTAAGCCCAACTCCTAACCTTTGTTTGAGCTGAATAATTATGGAATGAATTTCAGCTGTAAAGTGCTAATGACTGAATGACCATCAGGAAAAACTGTACTGTCTGTAAGTGCTGCCAAAGCTCATCCCTTAGGGGTTTTTGTCATGGCTCGTGTAAGTATGTCATTAGGAGATCTGATTCCCAGGTACACAGAGGCTCTTTTATATACTGGCACCCGTATCAACCACATAAACCCCTCTAATTTGGTTTATAAATCCTAGGTTGTTGAGTTTTGTTTAATGAATGATTGCGAGTTCTTTTCAGGTTGCTTTCTACTTTAAATTATTCAAAGGCTCAAAGCAAAATGATAAAAAGGTAACACCGCTGGCTTCGTACATACAGGATATTCAAAAGTGTTCATATATTCAATTTATATCCACTGCAAGGCTGCTCTGCCCCACCAGGTTAGTGTAGGAGTATAGGAGAAATTATCATTCATGTCACATTTTGCTGTATATTCAGTTTAGATTGAAATCAACAGAATATCTGTATTGTCCATCACGTCTTTATTGTGGTGGTTTGTCATGGTTTATGGACGAATTGTCCAATGACGAGCTGACAGATGCTCTCCCCCCACCTCTCGCTCCAAGGAGAGGAGGAGGAGAGATAAAGAGATTTACAAGTTTAGAAGGAACTAAACTATTTTAATGAAATAATAATAATAAACTAAAAAGGAAATAATGAAAATTGATACAGTATATACAAAACCGTATCAAGCTCCCAGGATAATGTCACCGGCACGCACTGGGGAAGCCCCAGACTGGCCTCAGTGGCTGGTGGGAACTAGATTCCAGAGCTGAGTCAGGAACACATGGATCGGGATCAAAGGCAGATGAACAGACAGGGTTGTCCTCAGATGTCGGCCATTGAAGAAAGAGCGCTGACCCTTTGATCCCTCAGCTTTTATACTGAGCACGGGGCAGATGGGATGGAACACCCCTGTTGGTCAGTTTTGGGTCACCTGTCCTGTCCACTCCTCCCTGTAGGTGGGACCCCTCTACGCTTTTCCACTTCCCTCCAATGGGGCAAATAACAAAAATAGCTGACCTTGGTTGTTATAGCAGTAAGTATAAGCAAGAGCCTCTCTGTGTACCATTCCTCGTCTTTAACTATAAACATTGGTCTTATCAGTCTGAGAACAAACGGTTGTCTGCACAATATGCTGTTAATTTCAGAGTTAGAAGAGGCCTAGCTAAGAAGTAAAATTACTAAACAGAAAATTGGTTCTGTTTTCCCTGAAACCAGGACATTGTTGATACTAATTTCTAGTCCCAAGATCTGTTGGCGTTCCACGCTTTGCTATTGTAGTCCCCTTGTTCAATATCTGAATAGTAAAAATGATTCAGAAATAGCCACTCCATCTCTTGGCAGCATCTGATATAAACACTCCAGCGGTGAGCAGGCACGGGGTCCCCCTGTGCTGTTCAACTTCCCTGTTACTCCTGAAGTCACCAAGGATAAGCTGTGCTTGTGACCTATTCCTCTCAAGACCAGGTTTCATTCCGCTGCTCTGGCCATGTAGATGGTGACTGATGGTGCCACAGGGACTCCTGATGAAGGAGGTGCTATGTACGTGTGAAAGAGGTGCCAGAAACCACCCACCCCATGGAGACACAGAGGCCAGGGCATCCCCAATTTTGGGTTGCATTTGAACAGCAGACTGAGTGGGCTATGAACCCAGGTACCTGGTCAGTCTTGAAACGTTAATGTGTTCCTACAATGACCCTTCTCATTACTCATATGCATATCTCATTTTATGGGAAAGGAACAGGTTTTTTCTTTTTCAGAGGTAGCTTAAAACTTTTGGACCCATAGCTGTTGAACATAAGGTGGATTACAGCTTAAGCCAACAAAAAGCAATTAGAAGTTGTTTTTATTTCACTCTGTTTCTTTCCTAAGTTTATTCTGACCCTCCCTTTGGGGTCATTTATTTCTCACATCAGTTAGTAGTTTCTCCCGTTGGGGATTTGGTAGTTTTAGTGAAACATCTAAAGGAGAAGACCAAGCAAACTCTCTCCTTTTTTGGCTAAGAATGTTTGTTCTGCTAATATCTGAATATAAAAACAATCTAATACTTGGGGCAAAAGCAGGGGACATCCTCAGGGGACTTTTCAAAGAGTTTATCTGCTCCTAGGCCTGTTTGAACTTTTCAGGGGAGACTGTTTAAATCTCAAGAACAGACTTTCGCTTCACATGGCTGGGGTTTTTTTGATAGAATAATCTCAAGATATGGCTTTTACCAAGAGGAATGGATGTATGAGACTAACACAATGATGTGACTATTTCCTTTCCTCTATGTTTTCTTTCTTTCTGTCTATTTTCTTAATTCTGTGAATTAGTTTTCCTTCCTTCCTTCCTTCCTTCCTTCCTTCCTTCCTTCCTTCCTTCCTTCCTTCCTTCCTTCCTTCCTTCCTTTTCTTTCTCTTTCTTTTTCCTCACCTTCTTTTTTATGTCTTTCTTTCTTCTCTTTCATTCTCCCTCTCTTTCCTTCTTGCTTTCCTGTTTTCTCATATTAAAAAATATAAGACAAATTTATGAATCAGCTTGTATTATTTTAGATGTCATTTAGTAGTACAGTTCTACATTGAGATTTTTCCTTCAGATCGTATCATCCCCAAATAGATTTCCTACTCACTTTGCCTTTGTTTGTTTAAACTATGTCTCTTGGTATTATAGCAGCTCAGGACAACTTTCCATATGCTGCCATTCAGTTCCCACAAGAGTTAACTCCCGGGCTTTCAGCTAGATAACTTGCCAGTTCCTGAGTGATGCCATTTGAAGCACAGCCTCAGATGATGAGCCTGGGGCCCTTTGCTTGGCACGCCTCAGACATTAGGAGCAATGAGAGAACTGCACACTTCTTTTTGAGGGAGTCATGGTCAGAGTCACTATTTGCTCCCCCTCTTACCAAAGGCAAATGGTTGGTGAAGGTAACCTGCAGCTTCTTCGGGGAAGATCTTCAACTTCAGGGAAATCTGAACAGACCATGGATGTATCTGGAAGGAGAGGATTCTTTCCGTTCTCATCTCTGAATGCTCTCACGTGGGAATGACCTTAGTAAGTCCAGAACTTTTTCCTCTTTGTTTTACTCTCCAGAGAGAAATACTCCATTTATACACACACACAAATCAAGACCTTTCTGAAGTCTTTTCATACTTTGAGTCTTTATTTCATACTTGAGTCTTTTCATTCTTTTTTTCCTTTCCTATTTGTTTTAAGTCTTGAAGGAGATAGCTTCTCCTCTCCTTTTTTCCTGTGAAGCTTTACTACACTTCCAGCAGCACAGTGTTTGAGCACCTTCCCTCTGCAGTTTTTGCAGAACACTGCTTTTGGGAGGCTTGCCACTCATTCTGGTCACTGCATTTACTTATTGCATTCACACTCACTTCTCTACCACATTTACAGCTATGTTGTTTGCACCCTCTGACTGCGTCTCAGAAGGTGGCATGGTCAATATGCAGGTGGGATCATCATTAATGTTTTTGTGCAGGTTTAAATACCAGCAAGCCCTGAGGCTTCCCTGGTTGTTTACTGAATGCTCTTTTTTACACGGTGATATCCTGTCTTAAGAAGCTGTTTTGGACCCAGGAAAGCCAGGGCTCATGAGAGAAAAATTATGACTGGGGTAAATGGCCCTGTTTAAATAATCATTGCAAAAGTTGCCCTAGTAAAGATTCTTTATCTTGATTTGATGTTCTTAACTGCTTGAGGATATGGGTAAATTCTCATTATGGTATGTTAATAAACAAGGCTGCTTATATGGATGAACCAAGTCAGCTGGGCAAGCTTATTGCCAACAGTTAGTCCCTGTTAACATCAGTGAATCAGCAAGGGTCCTGAACATCACTGTATTATCACAGAGGCAGCCAGTAAGTTAATAGAGAAGGGGGCATGAAATATTCCTATGAAAATCTGCTGTTATGAGAAAAAAGGAGACATACAAATGGAGAGCTTTTTCTATAACTCAGCAAAGCAACAGTTAAAACCATTGTAACAATGGTAGGGAACCTGAACAACTACTTCTCCTTGTGATGGGTTGGATTTGTAATGTTTGAAGGATATGTGCAGTTGTGATAAACGTTTTGAGTGTGTAAACATGGTTAAATTATGTTATGCTGTGAGAGATAACACTTAAATCTGGTAAAAAATTACTGTCTCAAAACAGTGGCATTTCACCTTCCCTCCACCTCTCTACTTGGAGGTAACACAATGCTGAGTAGCTACATATTATTTTTACTTACTTACTTAAAACCCTTCCTGGAAAAGGGACGCTAGTACCATTTTTTTTAAACAAAAAACTTATGAGCCAAATTCAATTGAAATACATATGTTTAACTTAAAATTAATGTAATTAGCTTCAATGTCAGCTGAAAAGACCTGTCTGGGAACAATCTAGGGCTCTAACAAGAATCACCAATGCTATCTGTGACCACTACATCATGAAACTTTGCAATGTGATGGAGACACTGCTTGTCCAAGAGCTCTTTGAGGGTATCTCTTCAGCTGTGGTTTAGCACTCGTAAGCTGAACCCCATAGGGTCGAAAGCTCAGGATTTCTGCTAGCATGATGGACTTAGCAATCTTTAACGTTGCCAAGGGTAGTTCCAACTGGGTTTCAGCTAGCATCAGTATATCAAAACTGGTTTTCCTTTTGCTAAGGCTTTCAGATATGACCAGAAATTGAGGGTCCACAAAACAGAAAGAAAAGGGGGAGGGGAGGAGCACACAATGCTCACAGTATATTTTTATACATATTTACAGAAGGAAGAGCTGTGCTATCCAAACTTGAGCTTTCCCCATGGATGAGTCAAACATAACGTTTCATCCCAGCGAAGGCACAGAGAACATCTCAATGCACAGAAACATTTCTACACAGGAAAGGGTCTGGGAGATATTGACCCCACTTTGGGTAATTATGATCATCTCCTTCCTGGGTTTTTGTGAAAATGGAATTGTCCTCTGGTGCCTCTGCTTCCAGATCAAAAGAAATCCATTCACTGCGTACATCACACACCTGTCCATTGCTGACATCTCCTTACTGCTTTGTACATTTATTCTGTCAATTGAGTACATTGCTGGTTTTGGATTCGCATATGGTTTTTACTATTATATAACCACCACACTGTCTATTGTCTTCCTTCTCGGATATAATACTGGTCTCTATCTGCTGACAGCCATCAGTATTGAGAGGTGTCTGTCTATTGTTTACCCCATCTGGTACCGATGCCGCCGGTCACAGCACCAATCGGCAATCGTGTGTGCAATTCTGTGGACTCTGTCTTTTCTGATGACAGTAGCTGAATACTTAACATGCAAAGATGATTCAACGAAGGAACAATTTGACGATGGGAACCACTGCCAAGCACTGCTCATCTTCACATGGATCCTGACTTTCATGATCTTCATTCCTCTAATGATTCTGTCCAGCCTGATCTTGGTTATCAGGATTCATCGTAACTCCCTGAGACCTCATTCGTCAAAGCTCTACATCATCATTGTGGCCACAGTCATTGTCTTCCTCATCTTTGCCATGCCTATGAGGCTGCTGTATCTTCTGAATTACCACCACTGGTCGTCTTTGCTCAGCCAGCAGAACCACGTCACCGTTGTTCTCTCCACCGTTAACAGTAGCATCAACCCCCTTGTTTACTTCTTCGTAGGAAGCAGCAAGAATAAGAGGTTCAAGGAGAGCCTCAAAGTGGTTCTTAGTAGAGCACTTGCTGATGGGTTGCGGCCAAGAAGCCAGGAAGTTGGCATGAGTTTGGATATAGCTGAAACAATTTTCTAAAGCTTAGGGGGGAAACTCTAGGGGCAAATAATTGGACTTGGAAGATTTAATAAACCACTGCAAAACTAAAAGTATTTTTCTTCCATAGAATGTAAAAAGCAGTGGTGAAATGGTACTGTTATCTTTGGTGGTTGAGCAATGGAAAAATATGGACTAGAATAAAGATAACTTTTATTTGTATTTTCTTAATTATTCAAACACATGCTACATCCTGATGTGACTATGTCAGTCAAAGATACCACAGTGGAAAAGAGACAGGCCAACAGAGAATATAAAAAAAGGACACAGAAACATGTTATAAATAGTGTGACATTTATACAAGCACTGAGCACCCATAAATGCTATTGAAGTCATCAGGGCCTGTGTGTATTTGCATTTTTGAAAGTCAAACCCACTAAATGCAGGATTCACGTTACATACTGGGATTTAGTTTCAACTGTTTCCAGCTTGTTTAAGTGCGCAAAAGAGCTGCTCCCTGGGGGAAAGAGAGGAAGAAATCCATGCATGAGAGTAAGACCCCATACATAGAATCATAAAATCACAGAATGGTTTGGGTTGGAAGGGACCTTAAAGATCATCTATTTCCAACCCCCCTGCCATAGGCAGGGACACCTTCCAGTAGACCAGGTTGCTCAAAGCATACTCACAAACATACTGCGTAGCTTTGGTCTAGCAAGACATTTAAGTATGTATTAAATGGTCTAGTTCCTCTGTGGTTAAGGGGCTATTTCAGAATCTGTTTTCAAAGTATATGTTGCATAATTTCCATTGACATCAACATTTCTCTGGCTCTTTAGATTAATTCAGTACCTGACACACAGGAGTAGCTGGCAACATAGGGATGTCGTCAACTCACAGAGGGCTTTTGCCCTAATTATGAAGGGTGCGGCTGGCTTATCCCCAAAATGTCAGTGTTCCTGTAGGTTTAGTTATTCAAGGAGTCTATGAGAAAGTCAGTCCTAATGCTTGCTGTCCCAGCCACTTGCTTAGTATTTAGCTGTTCTCTGGAGAATATATATTCCCTGTGTGGTCTCTCTGTTTTATAACAATCAGTTTTGGATAAATAGAAAAAAAGAAAGGTGCCTCACACAATGCACAACTGGGGCTACACCCCAGCCACAGCGTTCCGGTTGACTGCCTCTTTCTGTTGAATGCCAGGATACTGGGGCTGGTATTTTGTGGAGTTTAATTCCCAGGACCACTTGCCCAACTACAGCCAAGCTGCAGAGCGCAGAGCAAGGAAGAGATAGGGTTAGGTCAGGTTTATCACACAGACACAGAACATGGTGGGTCTGGGCACTTTCAAAGAGACGCCTGGGAGATGCATTTGCTTCTGGCCCCCATGGACCTCCAAATTCAGCAGGAACTGAGACCTCCTGCCACAGGCAGAAGCAGCATCGTCAGCTTCCCATCGCCAAGTTTCCATTGGCACACTTAATAGCTAACTGGGGAAAGAAAAATACAACCTACCCCTCCTTTGTTGAAAGATTGCCAGTCCTGGAATAAGGAAGATGGTAGGTTAAGACCAAGGATTGGATGGGAATTCACATAGAGAAGAGATCTCAGAAGGATAAATATTCCTTTTATGCATGTGCCCCTTTCTCCTTACATTAAAGGGCTGCAGCATGTCACTGCAGAGAAGACTCAGAAAAAGTAAGCAGTTAGTCTTATATCTTCCTAATTCCCTCACTCCATCGAAACCTTTATCTATGACAGCCCCTCTACTTGTCCCAGTTTTTGTATTTGAAACTCTAGTCCCAGGCTAGTCACCTCTATTGATTCAGGTGGATGAGTACAGTCTGCTTCTCTCTTTTTGCAGTGATCTACTGTACTGCTGGAATGACAAACCAGCAGATCAGCTCCCCATTGCCAATGGTGAGTGCAGGATACAGAAACTGGGTCTGTGGACACCCTGAGAGGGTCAGGGGGAATGAGCGTGTGTGATGTCCACATACACGTGCCGTGTGTGCGCATGCACCTGCTGTGGGCTGGGGGACTGTCAGGGAATTTGTCAACACTGATTAATGCCATAAATGTGAATACTAGGGCAGATCTAGCTCAGAAAAACCCCTGACTCTTCTCTAAAGCCATTCCTTACCCTTACCTCAAGACCCTTTACAATAGTCAAACGGAGAACCAGAGAGAAGGGCAAAGTTGCAGTAACCACACATGTAACCCAGTTCTCTCAAAGTGATTCAGGTGAGACAAGGCATATAATTTACAGTGCTTAAACATACCCAGATTATTTTGACAGGTTTGGGTTAAGGATCACTATGCATGCAGCCAGGGCAGTAGATCTGAAGAGGCAATAATATGCAGTAGGGCAATCTGGATGCTCGTGAGCTCTAGGACTTTTAGCTTCCTACCACTTTTCACCTGTGTCTGGCCATGCCTTCAATGCTTCAGAATTTGGACAACTGTCCATAGATCAGGTCACAGAGAGACAAAATTAACATTCAACATGAGATGAATATCCAGAAGGATGAATAAGAATGAACAGCTAGCAGTTGAAAAATTATTAATATTTCCCAGTCCACAGATAAAAATATCTGAGGGATGTTCTTCTTTATCACAGTGCCTGATGACTCTTCTCTGTGCAGATAGGCTGCAGTACAAAGGGGAACTGATAAGCACATTATTCCATGATTTTAAAAAAGACAGGGAAAATGTGACACTACATTTGTTGCACAACAAGAACGTGATTCTCCACCAGCTTACATTTTAAAAGGATTTGCATCTATGGCAGAGGGTGAAAAAACCCTGTGCGGATCAGGTGGTGTTAATAAGCACTTTGCAGTGGTGCACAACAGGAAAGATTGTCTTGTGGGTAAAGTACTAGCCATGGAGTTTAGAGATGTGGATTCTGATTTAATGCAGTCTTGGCGTCTAATTTTTCTGTCCCTCCCTTTCCTGCCTATAAAATGAAGATTATATTATTTTGTTTCCAGTGTTATGCCTTGACATTTACACTACAGATACTTCAGAACAGCAGCTAACTCTTGGTTATCTCTTGTAATGTCCAGGGCAATAAGGACTCAATTTTGCTCTGCAGTCAAGACAAGGAATTGTTTATGGAACAAATGCCTAGTATAGTGCTTACTTTATTAAAACTCTCTTTACCACACTTTTGTTTTACTTGAAATTCAACAAGGCCAAGTGTCGGGGCAATCCCAAGCACAAATACAGGCTGGGCGGAGAATGGATCGAGAGCAGCCCTGAGGAGAAGGACTTGAGGGTGTTGGCTGATGAGAAGCTCAACATGAGCTTGCAACGTGTGCTCACAGCCCAGACAGCCAACCGCATCCTGGGCTGCATCAAAAGCAGCGTGGCCAGCAGGTCGAGGGAGGTGATTCTGCCCCTCTGCTCCGCTCTGGTGAGAGCCCACCTGGAGTACTGCGTCCAGCTCTGGGACCCCCAGTACAAGAAAGACATGGACCTGTTGGAGCAAATCCAGAGGAGGGCCACGAAGATGATCAGAGGCCTGGAGCACTTCTCCTACGAAGACAGGCTGAGAGAGTTGGGGTTGTTCAGCCTGGAGAAGAGGCTCCACGGAGACCTTATAGCACCCTTCCAGTACCTAAAGGGGGCCTACAGGAGAGTTGGGGAGGGACTCTTTATCAGGGAGTGGAGCGATCGGACAAGGAGTAACAGTTTTTAAACTGAAAGAGGGGAGATTTACATTAGATATTATGAGGAAATTCTTTACTGTGAGGCTGGTGAGGCACTGGAACAGGTTGCCCTGAGAAGCTGTGGATGCCCCATCCCTGGAAGTGTTCAAGACCAGGTTGGATGGTGCTTTGAGCAGCCTGGTCTAGTGGGAGGTGTCCCTGCCCAGGGCAGGGGGATTAGAACTAGATGATCTTTAAGGTCCTTTCCAACTCTAACCATTCTATGATTCCATGATACTAATAAATGTTGTGGGATATAAACATATGGTCAGAAATGCAGAGAGGGAAGTCACCTCCCTTGGCATTGCAGAGAGTTTTTTGCTGTTGTAGCTCCCCCCTGGGTGGAGAGGATGACATGGGGAAGGCTGCTGTATGGGTTCAGATCCAAAACGATGCGATTTTATGCAGCAGCTCTCCTCTGTAACTCACAGACTTTGTGAATGATCCTTGTGACAGCAAGGGCCATGGGGTAAAGAAGAACATACTGCCCAGTTTACTTCTAGCCTGGAGCTTAGCCTGGGAAATCCTCTAAGGGAAGCTGAAATACTTCCCAGTTGTACTAGTTGCTGACGTAGAACAAAACCTCCCCTTGCTCTGTGTCCTAGCATGAGCACAATATACAAATGCACAGCATGTCTTGTATAATGCCTCAAGTCACTTTCTGGGGAGAGGGCAGGAGGGACAGCTCAGCCACAAGATCCTCCAAAAATTCCTAGGTAGATCTCAAGCAAGGTCCCAGGTAATTTCATTCTCCGGGAGCCTGTGGTGCTTGGCTCTCTATGCACCTGGGAGAGACTCCTTCCCAAGTCCTCTCACTCTGCCAGTCTCAGGGGGAGGGTGATCCACACACTCGGTTTTGTGAGCCAAGATGTTCAGTACAGGGGATCGCATGTGACTCCTTGAGTTCCCCATATCATAGATGCCTGATGAAACGGTGCCCACAGAGACCATTTGAATCCTTAGCTGACTTTCATCCTCTACATTCTGCATTTCTTTCCCTGCACTGCTTTCTTGACCTGCAAGACCTTACCCACAGCCCTTAGCTACGGCAGACATGGACTGTGTACTCCGGTCCTGGGGTGCACCCCTTCCGTACCCTCAGTGAGTACCAGGGTGAGGCCCAGCTGAGTGCCCACCTCTCCTTCCCCAGCACTGCCTGGTTTCCAGCAGAAAGGACAGCTGCCACCTGCGGCTTCCAGTTACTCCTTTAGTTCAAGCAGTGGCTTTCATGGCCCACTGATACTGCTGTGATGGTACCGGCCAGCAGAGGGTATTCTCAGATGATACCTAGGCCAAGGGAAAGCAGAAAATCAGTGTCGGCTTCTGTGTAGCTGCCATAATATGCTGCCTACCATGTGCGTGCTTTGCTGCTTCTCTTCTTAACTCCATGCAGAAATCATTTATTAAAATCCACTACTCGGAGCTTCTAGCTACCTATGCAACCAGGAAGGACAGTTTGGTTTCCATTTGGTTGCCCAAGTGCTTATGTGATGTCCATGTGGAATTATTTTGCTTTTCCAGTTGCCTCCTACAAGCCTAAAAGATGAAGCACGACGACCCACATTCAAAGAAAAGTATTGTAGGTGCAAAATTCTGATTTCAGAGAAGAGCTACTGAGATGAGGCAGCTTCCATGATTCTAATAGTTCTGCCTTGCATATAATAATTCAATTTTTACTTATATGATTTCAACTTTTTTTTTTTCCCTAACTGGACTCCTGCCTCATTAAATGCACAAACTGGACCTGCTGCTGGTATAGTAAATATTTCTAGAATCCTTGCTTTAGTTGTCTAGTTGTTTTGGAAATATGGAGGGTAGGAAAGGAGTGGATGTGACAGTGTCCACCTGGCCCCAAATCCTATCTCCAGCAGTGGTCACAGACAGAAGAAACAGGGCAAACACATATCACACTTCCTTCTTGTCCTCTCCAAGCCTTCAACAGTTTTCAGCTCAGAGACTTCCAGGTCTAGAAATCTTTGTCCTTGGTAGCTTTCAGTGGATTTCTCTTCAACAAATACATCCGACCTGCACTGGAGGCCATACAAGTTTTTTGTGTCTTCAACACACTGTTTCACAGCTTGCTTAAATGTTTCCTGAAAAATATCCTCCTTTAGGTTGTTTTGAGCTGCGACTTCCTAGATCTTTTAATTCCCCTAGTTCTTGCATTGGAAAAAACATGAACAATCTGCTCCGACCAGCCTTTCTGTGCCACTTGTGATTTAACAGATCTCTGTTAACAGCTCTTTCCCCCTCAGCATCCTTTTTTAAAAAACATATCCTCATTTTTAAGGAACTCCGTTCTTGACATTGAGTGCGATTGTACACAATTTGGTTGCTCCTGCAAGGATCTGGATGTATTCTAGTAACTACTGCCCCAGCAATGTTTTGACAGTGGCATTTTGAACCAGGTCCTACGTGCTACTTAACTAAGTCAGGGGATGCTTTTCTCCTCACGGGCCCCTGCACCAGCTGCTGCATGGAGAGTCATTGACTACCTGAAACAGTCGCCTTGGCCTCACGCTCTGACAGGACAGTCACTCTACCAGAGGGTAGCCCCCGCCTCGCATTACTGCCCTGCGCTCTGCCTTCACAGCATCTTTGATCTCCCTCAGCACCTTGGCTGGGCAGTCAGTGATACAGAAAATGGAAAAAATGTATTTTTCTTATTCCAACTGGAATTTTAGTCCATAGGTTTGAAATCTAGACTAACATGTTAATTTGTTTTAGTGAATTTTATCCTAAACTTTCTCCAATTTGATGTAATTATTCCATCACTAACACTGTCTACTTATCTTTCCTCTATAGTTTGTACCTTAGTATTTCATGGTCACCCTGAAGGATTGTCCTCAAGGGTAGGAAACCTAAATTCTTACTTGGATTCTATCATTCTAGCACCACTAAGAAAGAAGTGACACTAAGCAACTACTTTCGTTGGGTGTTTTTTTTAGAGCTGGACACAAACTGTTTCTGGAATAGGAGTAACTTTAAGTATTTATTTATCCCATTAAGAATTTACTTTATGACAAATATGGGCCTTGACAATTAGACGTTATAGAAAATACATATTAATTTTAATGGTAAAAGGTAACAGATTGTTGAGGTAAAGAATAAATTAAAATATTTACAGAAGCAAGTATTTTTATGTATAAAGAGTCTACAAAGAGATGTAAAACTTTTAACAGCTATAAGCAGAAGATGGAGTGAACACCCTGGTGTTATTGTTCTATCTCAGAAGAAAAAAACATTTGCTTAAATGGATTGGAGGAGGGTGCTTTATGTTCTATGTTGTCGTTGGTCTATCTAGATTTACTTTTTGACTCAGTGACATATGTGTTTCAGATATAACTTTTTCATATTATTTATAGGAAAAAAGTTCTCTTTATTACAAGTGAATATTTTCAGATGAATGCACTCTAAGCTCACTGAAGATACTCAATTACCTACTACAGCAAAGTGTAATTATGTCGTGAAAATAAATGTATACAACCAGCAATTTTTGTTTTGGCTAATTTCGATTTTTTTTTTTCCCTGGGCTGGGCCTGGAAGGCCCTGACTGGCACAGCCTAGCCAGGGACAGGCTGGGCCAGTCAGACCAGTGTTGGAGCAATGAAAAATGTCTCTATCGCTAACCTTGGCATGGCTGAGGTCCTCTGTAAATATAGCTCTGTTCATTAACTATACTCTTTATTATCTGCTCTTTTTTAGTTCATTTGTCTGTTAGCATATATCTTTTTGAGCACAACACTGGCCTCTGTTTCTTAGCAGCCTTCAGCATTGAGAAACTTTTATCTGTACTTTTCCGTGTTCGGATTTGATGTCACCTCCCAAAGCATCATTCAGCCACTGCGTGTGCCACGCTGCGGGTTCTCCCTTGTTTAATCCCTATAAAAGAAGACTTTAAGCCTACAGCACAGCTATTTTAAGTCCTTGGGCAGTCACAGTGAAATCTATGCCATGCCTCTCTCATCTTTCTATGCATCCTGAGTTTCCTACTGTGTACTCCACTCACGCTTCCCTCCAGTTTGATCTTTAGCATCAGACTTGTAAAATTCTGCAGAGATTGGATGCCTCCTACCCTGTCTCCTCAGTGACTGCAACCATCACCTTCCTCTCTTGCCATGCTCATGAGACCACGTACCTCCTGTAGCATTAGGATAACAAAACACTTCAGACGGACTGGACAAGCTTTCAGTACCGCTGCCCATCATCAAACACAGTGTCAGTCTCCTCGTAATTGCTTTGTGTGGAGCAGCAAGAAGAAAAGATGCAGAAATCCCTTCAGTAGTTTTACTGAAGGCTTCAAAGACAAATTAGTGCTAGCATGTCAGAAAGCAGCAGGTCCTCCAATATCTTTTTCAAAGCACATGCTCTAAGGCTCGAGTGCACGTTAGAACACCGTGAATATGAAAGTTAAGGCAACTAATACACAGAGAAAACTATTTTCTCTCTTGTGTGGCACAAACTTTCCACCCTATTTTGGGAGAGAACGTACATGGTATTCCCTAATATTACTTTATTTCAGCTGCTAAGGAAATAACTCTCTGGAAATATCATTATTTATCACTAGTAAATTTTCCACCACAGTTTTTATTCATTTCAGTAAGGGTGAACCCTAAGATTTCATTGCCCATGATAACATTTATCATATCTTTAAATTCCATGTCAGTACACGAAAAAGTGCCAGAAAACTCTTCAAGGCATTGTCATTCCATGTCCATCTGATGCATATTTCTTAGCACATTCACTATCATATTAACATATGTTCTGTTAATTTAACTCAGGTTCTGACTGAAGCAAGGTAAGGAAAATCTGGATTACTTCCACTGACTCAGGTAGGGAAATTACAGATTCAAAACAATGCAGTTTGGAAATCTCTTGTGTTGTGATCTACATGTGCAATCTACTATTATAATCTAATGGGAATCTTTAATTGAACCATGAATACAGTCTTATTATTTGGCATTAATCCTGTAATAGCTTAACTGGGCCTTCATATATACACTGCTATTGATATTTATTTTTCTCTACCCTATTTCCTTCAGCAACTTGTGAATATAAAACATACAGGGAAATGTGGTATCACTTTTCTTCCAAATGAGTTTTTATGTAGCCTTATTTCTTATTCTTCTACTTCAGATATCTTAAAATGTTTTACAGGCAAATGTAATGGAAATAAAATGCACGTCTAGCAGACATTTAATATAAGCCTAAACATATTTATGAATGTGGCTATGACAACAAATGTGTACACATGGACAGAATATATAAATATATCCTAGCAAGACAGGGTGATAGAAGAATCAACTGAATAAATTATACAACGTATTTTAGTCCTCCACAAATAGCGCGTTATGCAAGAAATGTCTTGCATAGCTTCTTTCCCCTGAGAGGAATATGAAGAAAGAAAATGCAGGCTGAGCCTTGATGCTTTAAACAAAACTGATTTGGTCATTTCTCTGCTGCGTATGAAGTTTGCTAACTTTTAAATGTGATGCTGAAGACGGCATTTTCCTTTTAGTGTCCTTCAGTCACAAAGGAAAGAAGTCACACTACACAAAGCCAGGAAAAATAAAGCAAACAACAGAAATTTATCAGCTACCTTGTGACGATCAAGATGGAACAGATGACAACTTATTGCCATACATAGTACTAATGAATTAGGTGAAATAACTCCTGATTTAGAAAAAAAAAAGTTGCTTATTGTCTCAGAATAAACATGCAACATGGTGGAGCAGTAAGTCTTCCAGATGCAAGAAGTTCCATTTATTCACTTCAGCTCCACAAGAGATACCTGCAGGCTTTTGCCATGGCAAGTGGTCTTTACATATCTTGTACTCGCTTGCACTTCTCACAGCAGAGGAACCACAACTGTTTTTAGCTACTGTAGGTGAGTGAACAGGAGGCTATCTTTCCCCATCACCACATCCTTCTGTGCTGAGCTGCAACTTGCACTGAGATAATCATATTACAGATGAGGTCCCAGATGCAGGAAAGAAAAACAGTTCATCTCCAGAAGTTAAAAAGTGATTGGAAAAATCAAGTTACTGGAGAGTAAACATGACAGATTATCATATTTGGAAAGAGATGGTGATATTTTTGGAGTATGTGGTTAATGACAACAGGTAACAGCCTGGGAGATTGCTGACAAATGTAAGTCAGGAGGGAGATAGAGGGAACTGTCAGAAAATAATTCTGAAATAACAAATGCATTTTGGGACATTTTCATTTCCAAAGCCTGCCTCACAAGTTAGGGCTCTGTTTGCTACCACAGTGCTTACATCTGCTTGTCTGACAGAAAGCTCTCTGGGAACACAGCGAGGTCAGCAAGAGCAGGTTCGCGTTGTGTGCCCCTCTAGTATCAGCATGGGTCACAGAACCAAAGGATGGTGGCTAGTTCAAAGATGGCTGTCGACAAGAGACCACAGAGACAAAAGCTCCTGGGAGAAGAATAGACCAAAGTGTGAAGAGCGACACTGAAGCAAAAGCACCCAGGACTGGGTAACAAGGTTTAAAACACCAAAGAGTCCTTCACTCTACATTTACTGCCTTGGTAAGGTGCTTTGAGGTTAAAAAGTTTGTGATAAATTTCTAGTAGGTGCTTCAAGTGAAACAGGAAAAGCAGAGAAATCAAATCATATTTCTCTGTCATAAAAAACTTGAGCTAGTGAAACTTCATTGGCTACCAATGAAAGTACCATTGGTTTGCTCTGGTGCAAGCCCACCAAGTAACCTAGGGCCTAGCTGGTGAATCAGATCCTTCATCATTATAAAATATTGAGTTCTGACCCAAGCATAAATAGCAAAGAGTCATATTCCTTGAAAGCTAGACCAAAAATGTGAAAAGAGATGGAGGAATACAGAAAAGCTGCTATAGACTTGCTCAGGCAATGACTCAAGAACGGCCTTGACGAGGGCCGTCTTCTAATCTTCTAAGCTACAGTACGCAACAGTGCCCTTTTCAGTGCATACACTTAGTACAGCATGTAAGGACCTTCCCAACAAGACAAAGATTTCAAATAAAGTCAATGTGTTTAGCCAAAGCTGATATTCTTTTACAGTTTCATTGAACACTATCAGCTAGATTAGGAAACGTCATTAATTATCTCTCTAACTGCATTGGGAAGCCTAAACCTAAGTCTGTGAAACAAGGTCATCCAGCACTGTTTACCTCAACAGTCTTATTTTAAATTGCTATAAAGCAGGATAACTCATCACAACAAATCAGGAGGTAACTTGTCAAGTTTGAAAAATGTTAGAAAGAAAGAAGCAGGGAAGAGTAGAAGCGGAACACAAAAAGAAGGAAAAGGAGTAGAAAGAATTAGAGTAATGGTGAAAGACTGAACGAGCAGCAAAAAGAACACGGAACATTCAGAAATAATGGCAATGGGTGTAAGGTTAGGAAGACTAAAGTTTAGGTGTAGCAAGCAAGAAAAAGGGAAAGAGGAGAGAACCACCCAGTGAGAGGTGCCCCTTGCTTTCTGAAGAACAGCACAGCTCCACGGAAGAGCCTTATGAAGTTTTCACAAAGTATAAAAATAATTATTTTACTATAACGTAGCTGACAGACAGCTAGAAATAAAATGTCAAAACCTCACTGGAGAGAGAATTTCCCACAATCAAATGTGAAAACAGCTCTGGATCCTGAAAGACTTTTTGTTCCTATTTATTGAGAAGACAGACATCAGATATGAATGTTAAAGGGAACTGAGACAACAAGAGTAGAAGCGAGCTGCCTCTCAGCCAGCCTGTACTGGACAGCTGACACTGGCCACATGAAGTAAGAGTGTGAATCAGAAGAACATGAAATTATGTGATATTTGACACCTGAAAAGCTGCAAAGAAGAATGCTAGAGGACCTATGTATTCATCACCTATTCATGATACCCTACCTACTGAAAACCATCCATAACTCCGAAGTTTCAGGATGAGTTTCAGGTATACTAGGATTTACTGCAACATACCCAGCTGTCATCGTGCTGAGCCTCTCCCAAGGAAAAGGTACGATTATGAGATTACATTTCAAAATATTTTAATGCTGTCCCATAGTATCCGGTTAGCTGAGATGCCAGTATCATTAAACAAGGGTAGTAGATATTAAAATTATTATTTATAAATGATACTCAAATGAAACATTCCTGCCTATTTGCAAAACATAGTTTAGGATGCAAAAATGACTAACACATAGCTCCCCCCAATTTCTATGCACGTACTTAGCTTTAAACATGGGAGAAATTCCATGGATCTTGAGAACCACTGGATGCCCCAGATTATAAGAGTTAAGGGAAATATATAGGAAGTGGAAACAGTCACAGGATTGGAATCTGTAAACTTTTACAGATTTGTATAGGTATTTGTATTTACAATGTATATTTCAGTATTTATGCATCTCCATGGCTATTCTTGCTGTGTTGCGACTTTGATTCATTGTTAGGTTGATGCATATGTATTAGTACTGCAGATGAAAGCAGAATTTCTGGTTTTTTCCTTTCTAACTAGGACTGTTTTTCTGATGTTTCAATTTCTTTCCTTCATGTTAGGCAAATGTTCACATACTTTTTCCTGTATGCAAAGAAACTGCTCTTAAGTCTCTGAGCCTTGTGCAAACATAGGGGCCTATGCATACAAAGCAGTATGCAGAACGAAGAATGTAACTCGTATAAACTTCTTCATTCTTTTGTCAATAACAACTTCAAATTAGCTCTTATCAGGTAACTGAAATTAACTGTTTATACACTGCAAGGCCCTGACACTGCAGATCTTAATGTTAGCAAGACGAGCAGTCACATCATTGTCTTCTGTGGAGTCACTCACATGCTTAAATGTACACAAAGAACATTTCAGGGAAAAAGCTCTATTTGCAGAAAGTCAGGTAGCTAATCAGACCGGAAGCTACAGTATGTCTGCCTGCACTGCTCTCTGCAGAGAATTTTGTGGTCAATAAATTTTTAATTCAACTTGGTAAGCAGAGACAGAAGTCTTACGTATTTGCACTGCTTTGTCTAGAGTGAGTGATTCTGGTACTGCCAGCAGAGCAGCAAAGTTTAAGAAACATAACCACAGATGTAAGAGACTTGATATTCCTTTTGTCTACTGCTTTTGTCTTCTTTTGAGCCTGTGAGTTCGTGCCATCAAGCTTGTCTTTAAACTATACAGGTTAGAGTCTTAAAAGCAGACAACTGGCATTCCTGGATAATCAGATTTGGAGCTTTAAGGAATCCAATGAAGGCTAAAAGAGCAAGAGTCAGCAATAATCCATCATATAGTAATAGAAAACTGACAAGGACAACAGCACTTACCCAGTCCTTTTCATTATTTTTTTTTCGCCTCAGGTTCTGAGCAAAGATAGATGGATTATTGTTTCATGTCATAACTCTCTTTCCAGCACAAAGACTGAAGGTCTTCCTCTTCATCAGCTGAGGACATTGCTATTAGGTCATTGCTGTGATAACTCTAAAAGCTAAGTTGCCACCACATCTAAACAGACCAACCAATGTGGTCCCATTTCTGCTTTGCCTTCCTTCTCCTCCTTTGCCCTTCTAGACTTGAGCTGTCACTTCTGGCTTCTCTGCTCGGGTGAAATTTCACAGCAGCTAAAGCTGATGTTACCTGGGGCCTCCTTCCCCTGCAGCACCAGCTAAGCCGTCCTCTCCCCCTTCTTCAGCTGGTGGTGGCATTTGTGCAGATACGCAGTGAGCCACCTAGGTCAGGCAACCGATACCACTGAAAATGTACCCAGAACAATCACAACAGCATGTGAGTTTTCAGGCAGATCAGGATCTTTAGCCAGCTGACTGCCCTGCTGCAGAAGAACTAATGTTACTGGAAAGGAGGGAAGTAGAATATGTAACCAAGAGAAAGGAGGAGGAAAGGAGGAGATCACGGCAGCCTGGAATCAGATTGAACTGCAATAGAGGCAGATCTTCCGCGCTGTCTTATTCCTTTGGATGCCAGGGAATGGGGCAAAAAAAATAGAAGCTATTTCAGTTGTAGGCCTTTTGTATCTCTTTGTGCAAATGACTTATGGAAAGCATTCATAATTACTAGACAGAATTTCTTCACACAAATAGGACAGCTGTCTAATGAGTATAATTTTTTATTTTTCTTTCACTCTCCCCACCTTTATGCCTCTTCCTGCTCTCAAAGGTGCTTTTCTTCTTAACTGCAGTTTCGCAAGAATTAAAAGTCAAGTCCCTCTTTTGAATTTTAAGCACCTCAGTTAAAATTTTCTAAATCCTGTAAATGATCTGTTGTACAAGCTCTGGGCTAACTGGCTCTTCTCAGTCTAGGAGGCAGAGGTGGTAGGACAGTATCTTTTCCACTTCCCTCTGATGTGGCTGCTGCCTTGTGCAAGCCTCCCCTCCTGCCCGCCTTTTGAAATGGGGGATCATTTCCACACCACGCCAGCTTCCCTGCTGTAGTAATAATTCTTGCAGCAATACAACCACTCGCTGTCATGGCCGCCTCAGTCTTCATTTCTAATGGGTTTGGTTTTCTGGTCTCTCCCAAGACTTCACAGCACGTTTTGAGCAACTTACTTAAAACTCCACTTAACTTTTTCCAAATGGTGTGTCTCTGACTCAAACACCATGCCACCCACAGTGCACTTCACAGGGTGAGCCTCGGCACAGCTGACCCCACCTAAAATCCAGCCAGCAGCTGGCACGGCAGGAGGCTTCGAGTCTCCCTCCAGACAGCACACAGCGGGACAGGCAGCCTGTCCCTCCCGCAGCCGGTGTTCCAGAAGAGGGACGAAGGCAGCTGCGGCAGGGACCAGCTCTGCCCCGCGCACCCTCACTCCACACCCGGGGAGGGGATGTACCCATGGTCGGCTGTTCCCCGGGTGAGCTGGTGGCAAGTAGGCCGCACGGCCTGAGGCGGCAGGGCCCGCGGTGGGCGCTGGCGGCCGTGACGCCTCCGTCCTGACTGACCGACTGACGCCGACTCTGGCTGGTACTGACTCTGACTGACTGACTGACTGACTGACTGACTGAGGCTGACACTGACAGGCCGGGCGGTGTCACACGGCTGCGGCCTCCTAACGGCCGCGCCCCCCCGCGCGCGCTCCCCCTCGCGGGGCGGTGGCACGCGGTCACTGGGCGCGCCCAGCACGTGCGGGGNCCTGGCCCGCGCCCATGGCACCCACCGTCCCCCGCGCCGCCGCTGCGCTCGCCCCGCTCCTTCTCCTCCTGTCGCTGCCCCTGCGGCCGGGGGGAGGTAGCGGGGCCGCCGCCGCGGGCCTGAGCGACGCCTACCGGGACCTGTGCAGGTGGGCAGCGGGGGGCGGCCGGCGGGACGGGGCGGTGGGCGCGGCGGCCGGAGACGGCCTGCCCTCCCGTGGGGAAAGGCTGTAGCCGGCGGAGTGCGAGGCGAGGCGGGGTGTGTTTGTATCTCCGGGTGCTCCTGCTCGCTCCTGCCCTCCGCGGGGCCGCCTATGAGCGGGCGGGCCCCCTCCCTGGGGCGACCCGGGCAGGGCTTTTTTGTGGCCCGTTCCGTCGAGGGTCGTGCCGGCGAGCGCTGGGCGTGCGGATGTTCCCAGGCAGCAGAGCAAGTTGGGTCTGTGGCGAGCGCGCCGCAGCACTGTGGGAGGCCGGTGGAGCTGCGTGGGTCTCCTCAGAGGGTGGGCTGAGGGCTGGCAGCGTGGGGCAGACCCCCGTAGGACCGTGTCGCCCGTGGCTCCCTGCGGATACAGGAAACCCGCAGGTGAGAAGATGGGGAGACTTGCTCTCTTCAAGTCGTCTGTGGCCGGGAGTGCTGGTTTATGTCACTGCACCCGTTCTAGTGTGAAAAAAAACATAAGTGGTTTGGAAGGGGCATCACTTGACAGTTGCCTTTTTACTAAGGATATCGCTGGATTCCATTAAATTACTTGCAAGGGAGTTGAGAAAGCTTTGAGAAATGGGAACTGCTGTGTGGAAATGGGGCCGTTCTTCATGTTCTGGCATGTTCCTACTCTGAATTCAGCCATGAATTTAGTCTGGCAACGGTATTGCGCTAGTCTTCATTTCTCTGGTATTTAGCCAGAATATGCTGTGGTACTTATAGGAATGCTTCACCTTGATCAGTGGCACTGGGCAGGCACTAGTGTAACACAATGAACGTGTGCCCTGCACTGAGGGCACAGGTTGGGTCACTGGAGGGAATGGGTTCCCCTCTTGGTGGTGTGTGGGGTATGAGAATATTAAATGATGAAAAAGGGGAAAAGTGGGTTTGCTTGCAAGATCAACCCATGAGAGTGGCAGAAAATGTTTTTGTCAGGTGACCACTCTAACCGTAGGGTTGAGACAGAAATGAGAAACTATTGTATGGCTTCTGAAGGGAATTTAACTCCCCTTATTCTAGTGATTTTTTAAAAAAACTGTACCCCAAAAGGCTTGATTTTCAAGCAGTTCCTATTTTTAGAATAGCGTTAAGTCCTGTCAGTGTCTGTCTTAGTTTTGTTGCACGCCTGTGAGTAGAGGAATATTTGGGAGTGCCATTGAGACACGCAGTCTCTTCTTGGATGCAAATTACTTAAGGTACTTTTCTTTTGTTACTAGCAAGTGAAAAATAAATTGTGAATAGGTAGCACAATCGGCAGTTTTCCTTTTAAGATAGACTGCTTCAAAAACATGTGCTTGCTGTTGTGCTATGGTGGAAAAACTGCTTTGAAGGAGTTATGCCTCGTAATCTAGCATGGGTAAAGGAAAAACCAAGAACTTTCAGTCTGACAGGTGTGAACACCCCATGGAGATTGGTGGTGAAGTGTCGTCTCAGGCACAGTTGCAGAAAAGCTACCAAGTGAGGGATGATGCAGTTAGGTAATGCAAACACCTACACTGCTGGCTGATGTCTCAGCCAAAAGATACAACATGGGTGTGCAGGACAAGTCCCTGACCAACCTATTTTTGCACTGCCTTAAGACAAGGTTTTGATTTGTTTTACAATGGCTAAGAAAATGGTGTCCTGACTTTTGTGTGGCCTAATAGGGCTAGTCTCTGTGTTTGGTGTGTGAATGTCAAAAAGTGGTCAAGGAAGGAAAATGTTGGGGGTTAGAAGAGGCACCGACTGTCTTTTAAATAAGAGTAGAATGATACCCAGGTTAGAACTGCTGTCTTGCAGGGAGGAGGAGAAGTGTCAAAACTGGTTTATGCAAGAACTGCGGCATGAGGCGAACTTGAGTTAGTGGTTTTCATTGCTTGTTTTGTGTAGCCTTACTGCTGGTATGCTTGGACAGTCTGGGGGAAAGAAAACAAGCTTTGCTTCTCTGAAACTTTGTTAAATGTTATGGCTTGTAGTGACTGGTTTCATCATGCTTTCTCCTTCCTTCTTGTGTGCTCTGACAGCTGACTGTGCTGTCGTGTGACTTGCAATTGGAATTCTCTTTTTATCTTCTGTGTAGAAGTGTCTCCAGGATTGCTGCAGTATGAGCACCTGGGAAAGAATACAGGGAACTGGTTGGATGTAAAAGTTGCTGGCTAGTTTGGTCTCTTTCCCTGTTTTTCCTTCTTCCCCTTACATTTTTCATGTGACAACACAGGATTAACAAATATTGGAGTTACAGTTGATTTTGTAGACTGTTTTTTAAATCCATCTACTTTAAAAACAAAAGAAAGCTTGGCAGTTTGGGTTCACCTTGTATGTAACATCAGGGAAGTTACTACAAAACTTTCCTTCCCCTCTAAAAAAGTTGCAGGAAATGCTTTGAGTGTGATGGCAGAGCAGCAAGTACAGACTGCCTCCTCTGCCCGCTGTTTTGCCTGATAATCTACCCTCCATGAGAGATGGTTTGATGACAGGTACTGTTTTTGTCTTCTGTGCAAGCATAGGAGTCGCTGCGTAACTTCTATAACTCTTGGACTCTTGAGTGGAAGGAAAACTCAAACTGTTGTATATCACAGGATTGCTATTATGCAGAATTTCCAATTTTGGGGTTGTCTACTTTACATTTAGTGTTGTAGTTTTAAATAACACAACTCCTACAGTTGTCTGTGTGTATAGTTTTGTTCATTCAAATGCTGTCTCTTCAGCCTTTGTCGTGAAACCACAACTGTGTTCTTGTGTGCTGATGGAGACCCTGGGTGTAGCGTTCAGCTTAGCCTCAGTGAAGAAGGATGTGCTGAGTATAGAGAGGTGACCTTCAGGTGAACTTGCTCAGCTCTATTAAGTACTTTAACTTATTTAAGTGGGAGATGGCATAAGTAAGTCATTACTGGACTTATTTGCATATGTGCATGGTTGCTTCATGTGCCTGAGGAGCTGCCATTATAATGGCTTAAATGTGATTTCTCAGCACGTGAGCTTCCTATAGCTCTTGCGTACTTGAACTTCAAATTGCTATGCCTGTTCTTCCATGTTCTATAACATGATGTAGTAGATGGGGTTTAGAGTATAGTGTGAAAGACCAAATGTCTTCTGGATGGGGAAAGCTGATCAGCTTGTGGTGTAACTGTAAGACTAGTGCGTATGACGCATATGCAAGAAAACTTGCCTGAAGACATGCACTGTACGTGATGGTTGGAAGAGGTGACAGCTAAGCTAGAGCAGAGCCAAGCATGAATAGGGATGCATTAAAAAGCTCTTGAAGCATAGCGATAGCTCTGTACCTTGTGCTGTTCAAGCTTTCATTGTCTGTAAGGAGGACGTGCTTTGACATAGATGTTTCTTGACCATACATACGTGTGCTAAAATGTCAGCCACATCTAACAGTGATTTCTGTGGCAAGTAGTGGGTCTGAGCTGCTAGCTTCAAATTTGAAACGGTCATCTTGAAAATTGTTCCTGAGCTTGTCTACCTGTGATCATGATGGTTGAACTGGCTTGTAAAGAGCTTCAGGTATTAGTTTAATCTCTGCCATGCTTTCATACCTAAGGAGCTGCTGGGGACAAAATTATGAGGATGCATAATCATGTATGGGTCAGCTTTCCAGCTCTGTGGTTGTAGGTTCATTTGTTGTTTCTGTGCCAGGTCATCTGTGCAACTACCCCCTCCAGCAAAATGGGCCACTTCAGAGCATTCACCAGAGAGCAAACGGGTGTTGCTTTGTAACTGTACTTTATAGCTGGTGGGAGCAGGGTGTTTTCTTCCTAGCAGTCATCCTTTTGGTCAGAGTTTGGGAACCAGAAACTCGAGCGTGGTTGTGAGAACGGTGGCAGTAGTCTTTCTGGTGCTGTGTTGCGTTTGAAGTGGTTAGCTAGTGCTCAGACCCGAAAGTGGCTCTGGCATGGGGACGCATGTGCTGCGACAGCCGTTAGCCATCTGCACCTTATCTGACTCCAGTGCCTGAGCGACTGGTTCGCAAGGTAAACTAGACTTGCTTTTCCCTTTCTCATGTTATTTTTTCCACGAGTTGCTGCTTCGCTTTGTCAAAAAAAAAACCACAGAGCGCTCTTTTTGATCTTAAAACTGAAAAAGTAGCTTAATTTTCTTTTTCATGCTGTCGCTTCAGTGTCTTAAAAACAAAGCTAGGTACTGGAAAGGCTGACCTGCAGGCAAGGTTATTGCCAGTAACTCGTTTGGACCTTGCTTGTGCAACTGCTTTCGACAGTGGCCTGGGCTGGTGCTGCCTCCAGCAGGGGATCCTCCCTGCCTCAGAACTGGCTGGGCTCAGTCCCCTCTCCACACACACATTGTTGGTTTTGCTGTGTTAATTTCAACAGAGGGCAGTCCCTGGGTCTGGCATATGTTAGGCGCTGGAGCCAGCAGCACAGAGGAGAGGGGAGCGCAGGAGAGCCTGCCATGGGCTGGGGGTGTGTGTGTGTGTGTGTTGTTGTGAGTGTGTGTTTCAGGCCTTGGACTCTGGGATAATCCACGGTTGGGTTCACCTGGAAGCAGGAGTCATGTTGTGGTTTCAGCAAAAATAAGTGTTGGACAGTTTTAATTGAGGCAGATGCCATGTTTGAGCACAGATCTTGAACTACACCAGAAATGGCTCTTGAATGGTGTCATCAGTGAGGTAGCAGCTGTACGGAGCCCCTTGGATAGAGGGTGCATCACACCCCACCCCATGACTGAGGCTGTTGCTTTTTAGAGCTCTTGGTATAACAGCTCCCTAAACTAGCTCAACTGCACTGAATCCGGGATAGCTTAAGCCCTTCAAACAAAGTAACTTTGGCTGGCCCTGGCCGAAGGGGTAATTACATGAGGCATCACCACAGGTGGAGGTGAGTGCTGGAGGGAGCTGGACTGTGTGGCTCAGCCATGGTGAGGATGGGCAACGTGATTGCCAACAAATCGTTTCCATTACAGGATGCAGCAGAGAGGTCAGCTTGTATCTTATTGGAAAGTGGAGCACATGCAACTTGAAACTATTCCCAGGCATTGACTTAATGCCAGGAGTCTTACTTGTGAGAGAAGTAATTCTTGCTTTTACTGTGAAAGTGCGTTTTTGCATCTCTCTGATGAGAACAGCTGCTGAGACTGCATCCAGCCTGCTGTTACTCCCAAGGAATAAATCCTGCCCTGCTTTTCCTACCCGTTTAAAATAATACAAAAAAGTCCCTTGAACTTCCTTGAAAGTAATACTACTACAGAACTGCATTATATTTTAATTTTTGTGTGCCACTGAATTTGTGGTTTGGAACATGATTAAACATGGGATTTGTTATTTCCTTTCTGTGGACTGTTTTGAAGGATTCCTCAGCCTTCCCTGTTCAGGGGCTAGTGAAGGGGCAGAGGGAAGGGCTGGCTGCAGTGACTGCTTTGCTTCTGTTCTGTAAGCTGCTCATCTTGTTTCCTTTTGCTTCTGGCATGTGGGTGCACTGACTTGAAGATGTTGATTTCCTCTGTTTCATAACATGGAACTAGGAAAGCAAACCTCTTAATCTCTCATAGAGTGATAATTCTGTTGTGTAAAGAACTTGCGTTCTCATTCAGTTCACAAACAGATTTTAATTTGCAAGATCTCTAAAACCAAAAAAACGCACCCAAACCAAAAAACTAAAAATATACTAAAAAACACTCTAGCTTGATCGAGAACTTCATACCTCAGTATTGTATATTACCTTTTTGTCGTCTTCCAAAACCAGTCAAAAAAAGAGTACTGGAACCCTTGGGAGTTTTTCAGTGAAATGCTAACTTTCTAGGACTTCATTATGAAGAAATTGTATTTTGATTGAAATGCATTTTCTCCTGGAGGTCAAAACGGCTTTAGTCTTAGTCTATTGCTGTTTTTAGAGCCCTTGAAGGTAGAGTCCGGTTCTTCTAAATTTTTGTGTGTGTGATTGTGTGTTGTCAAGCTTTCTTCCATTCCTTAACTTTGGTTATTCCGTACTGTACCTTAGTTCTCATCATCATCCCTCATTGGGTTTGTCTTAATCCGCTTCAGAAATGCAAGAAACTGTCTCAGAGCACTAATCAGTGTGATTGTAAAATGTCAGCTCTGCCTGCTTATGAGGAAAGAATAATGGCAAGTATTTGTCTAGGTTTGAGACACAGTCCTTGAATCTGATTAAAAAGTAATTTTATTGGTATTTTAGGTATGACTCAGTACCTAGTAAGTTATTTTTTGAGACTTATGTTACTATGTTTGAGCCTTTATATCCCAATATAATTAGGATATAAAGGTTTTTTTTTGTTTCAGCTCAGAGGGGACTCTCTTGTATTGTCCCTAACTTCTTCCAGCCATTAGCAGACTGAAATTGATAAGGCTGTTGTAGTACAGGGAAGCCACGAACCCTGTAGTCAGTAATTAAATGGCAAAAGTATGTGGCGTTTTACTGCTGGCTCTTTGATTAGAGATGGGATGCACTGGATTTGAGAGGAGTTCTCGGAGGATTCGAAATCTAGAGTAAAGTAGCTGAACTGCTGTTGCCCTTTCCTCACCCAGGGATTGGGCTTCGGAAGCAGAAAAAGAATGCGTTCCCCTCCTGGGGGGGATCTGGGGTGTGATAATGTCAAGTGGTGCAACACCTGTGGGCTAGAGATGAAGGCAAACAAACTTTATGGGTGAAGCTTCTGGTCAACTTCTAATTTCCCTCTAGCTGAGTGAGGGGAGTTGAGCTCCTTTGCTGGGTTTGGTACTCGTCTGTAGATTAAGACAAAAGCTTCTATGGGTCAGATAGACTCATTAAACCCTGTGTGAGTTGTAAGTAATGGGGATACCTAATAAGTCACTGTGCTCTCCTCAGTTTTCTGATGTGATGACTCTGTATTATATCCTACTGAAGTTTCCACTTGGGATAGAAGGGGAGCTGGAGGATCTCATATGCTGCAGAAATCAATCCCTTCCAGAGGATACAGGCTGCTGCCAGTGCCAGAAAAGGTCTAGCTGAGCCAAGCTGACGGCAAATGTTTACTGAGCTGTGCCTTTTGAACAGAGCTCGGCCAGAGCACTGTGCTAGTACGCCAGGCTGTCGAAAGAACTCCTGACTCCAAACTAGCTGACCTGGGACTGCCTCGAAACTGGTTGGTGCTGTGTCATGTGGCTGACCACATTTGCTGCAGTCATGCTGCCTGCTGTAAGGCAAACAAATCCTTGCTCTACCTCTGAACTACACTTAATTTTTTTCCTGTTACTCATTTATTCCCTGCTGTATTTAGCCAGAGCTTCGTGTTCCTTTATCAGTATTTAGACAGCTGACTTTCTGATATGGCTGTAGCTAGCTAGTGTGATCTTTCACTGAGTCTCTCGTGGATAACTCTGCTTGCTTTCCATCTTCTGACATCACCCTTCAGAAACTGTCCTTTCAATGTTGAGATACAGAGAGAGATATATATATATCTATTGAAATGCATAAAGGTGCAGCTAGGCCCTAATAAACATTATTAGCATCTTGCAGTCTGAATGCTGTGGGAATCTCAACCCCAATTTTGACCCTGAAGGTAGGTGGCTCCGCTCAGCTGCTGGCAAGCAGGATGTGGCTGGCTGTTCTAGACTTAGCGCTTAGACTTAGTTCTTCTGCCACTGTTACTGGGTATTGATAAAATGCAGTAGCGTGCAGCCTGCCGAAGACATTTGAGAAGTTTATCAGACTGTCGAGGAAAAAGGTTCACCACTTATGATATACCTATTCAGGGTGACCTTCACAGACATTTGAGGGGGAAGAATGGGTGGTTGGCTGTTCACGAAAGGGGAAAATGGACTTGATATATGTTCCCCAAGTGGTTAAATCTGTTTTGCTCTTGTCCCTGACACAGTAACAATTATTTCTGGTATTTACAGATATAGACCACGAATATGAAACTCCAGTTAGGGATGCTGTTAGCTTTATAACTTGGTTATTTCAGGGACTGGTGCCTAGAGGATGGTAGTGCAGACATTATTCATACTGACTGATGGGCTTTTTTTTTTCTTTTCAGTTACACATGGGAAGCAATTGATACAGACAAACATGTGCTTTATAAAATAAACTTCTGTTTTGGTGTTGAAGAGTGTGGAAGATCAAGTGCAGTCTGTGCATATGACATCAATAAGAAGACCTATGTGTCTGTAGGTAAGTAAACAACTATCCTTCCTCATAAGTAGTTCAGAGTCATGTTAATGGATGGTCTTTTAACTACTGCAAACTTTGACGTGCTAGCAAAGTTTTTTATCTTCTCAGAACAGTGTAAAACCTTATTCCATTGTAGACTTACTGTGGAGGCTTGGGAAAACATGATCTGCTTGCAGGTAGTCAGTTCACAGGACAGTGAAACTTATGGTCTAGTTAGCCTTCCGCGGTTTCACACTAGAGTAGTTATCTCAAGTAGCAATAAGTGCATCTGCCTGTGGCAAGGTGTGCATTGTACACAGCCTTGTTTGAAGCTTGATACTGAACACAGGAGAAAGCTTGAGTTGTAGCTCTAAACTATGCTACAACCTAGCTTTTATTGTATAGCTCTGTTCAGAGTCGGGTTACTCTCTGTAACGTAATCTTGGAGTATTGCTAACCTTCGTGTTACACACAGAAAGGAAGTCAATTACGTGCAGTCCTCTGTTTTCAGTTACGCTTGTTAAATCTGGTGTCTGCTTCAGTAGTTCACAGATGTCCTTGGTATTCTGGGTAGTGGTGGACTTCTGCATACTGATCTAAATATGAAACTGGCATATTCCTATAAGCGTGCTTGCACATGGCTTCATCAATCAGAAGCAATTTTGCTCTAACAGTATTTGTGTGCGTATTTTCATGGATGCTTGTCACTGCCAAGGTTGCTTTTGTGCTTCAGTTAGTGAAACAACAATATATGAATACTGATGAAGAGGTTTTCTGGTAGTTGACTGTTACTTCTAATAAAATAAAGCAATAACTTTCTGAAGGGTAGTATCTCTTCAGACTGCCTCTTGTCCTGCAGATCTGAAGTCTGAATCTAACACGCTTGCCAGTTTTGCTTTCCATAAGAGACAGCGTTTATGAGAAGCTGTAAGTCTTCAGTAAAAGTGTTTGAGCTTGAACTGCTGGAAGATGGTGAGGAGGAAGATGATTCTTGCCGGTATGCAGATGCAACAGCAGCTAGTTAACCTCCATAACCTCCACCCCTCTCCATTAACTGTAGACATACTTTGGTTTCAGGCTGTGGTCAATCAGTGCTTTTCAAACATACTACTAGTGTTGCAACGCAGGCTTATAAAATCATTGGGTGCATGAATAAAAGTATATCTCAGTTCATGTCTGCATGTTGTTTTATTTTTAAAATGTAGTTCAGTATTTACAAGCTCCAGAGTTTTCTGGGATGTGTGGTTAGATGCACCCGAGTTCAAACTGCAACTGCGTGTGGAGGCGTCTTCTACTCTTAAGAACACGATATCTTAGTAGACCACTTGACACTGTTAATGTGTTTCATTGCTAAAAGGTACAGCAATAATTTTGTTTCCTGCTGATGTGGGTCATGTGGGGGACTCATGTGGCTGAGTCTTCAGTTGTCTGTGGATCACAAAAGGAAACAGCATCTGGGCATCTGTTTTAAAATGTTTTTCTGAGTGAGACTGGAACGTGATAGGTTGAGGAAGCCTGTTGTCCCCAGGGAAGTGTGAGACCTGGAGGCTTCTGTAGGTTTTGTTCCATGCTTCCTGTGGAAAGAGGAAAGGAGAACAGAGCGGGGTGATGACCATGAGCAGTATCGACTATTCCGCTGTATGCAAACCTTGTGTATCTTACTACCTGACTACTACTGGGTGGAAGAGGATTTGACAACAATCATAACTTGGTCTTGCAGAGGCTGTTTGAATTGACTCTTGAGGATTAAGCCACAAATCCTGTTCAAGTAAGATATGTTTTTAGCCACCTTGCAATAAATTAAGAAATCAAGGCAGTGCAGTTAAAGTCGACACTGAATTTTGCTTTGTTTTATTGGTCAAATTGTCTACGTCTTGTTCTTGGTAAGTCTGAGGCTTATTAGTGACACCTGCCATGCTTCACTGTACTGCCTCTAGTTGCGTTGGCGCTTCAGCACCATCACACTGAGTTGAGATCATGCTAATGGATTATCAAGCCTCTTGTTTGTCAAAAAAAAAAAACCCAAAAAGAAAAAAGAATAATTACTCATAATGAAAAAAGAGGATTCTCCTTAATCCCCTTCTAGGCAGGTGTAGACTCCCAGCGTAGATTCCAGTTGCTTGAAAGCTAAGCTGCATACCTGTCTTCAAGCAATCCAGCTGATACGAGATTACTGGTATGAAAAAGCTGAGTGCAGGCTTTGATTTGAGGGAAGAAGAGCAATTTGCCAGGTGATAAAACTTTCTTCAAATATGGGCTTAATCAGATCTCTTCCTCATTCTTACAGAAAGACACTTTCACTGCAAATTATAGTTTTGCTTTTAAATATCAGCTATGCAAGAGGTAACAGCTATAGAGCTGGTTCTGTTTGTTGATCCCAGCTTTGGTGGGGGGTAAGGCCGTATGCACTGTGACTGTTCGATGCTGAGACCCCAAAGGCCTCTCCTACGAAAAGGTCTTCAGCTTCATGGATTGACCTTAGAAGTTTTGAAGGTGTAGGCAGATGCTTAGTTCTTGAACATCAGTGAGGATAGAAATGATGTGGTACTTATTTAACTTAGTGTGACACCTAGTGACTCGTCTGCCATGCAACTGAACTATTACTAAAATTAAAAGCAGAAACATTACCGTAACTGTTAACTGTAGTGGTGAAACATGTGCTTTTTCCAGCTGCAGTAGAAGGGCGACATGAAATGATAGCTGCTACCTAAATGCCCCGTTCTTCTGGACGACTCATTGGGTGTCCTCCATGATTGTCTTTCTCCTTCCAAACAACTGCAGGGATGAAGGAGTTGAGTAAAAGGTGTTGTGGACAGTGCCTTTGGTACTGATTTAGCACAACCGTGTAAATGAAGTATCTACTGCTAATTTTTGTGAGCTGTACTAGCTGATTTTAGTGTGTTACTTTGTGGAAGGAATGCATCTCTAAAGCCATGACGCAATGTGAGTGATCACTGAAGAGAGTGATTGATGTTATGGAAAAGGTGGTTGCAGAACTGGTGCTCTGGAAGGAAGGTCACGGGAAGCTGATGGTGTGAGGGGATGGTTCATGAGACTGCTTGCTCTGTAAGCAGGGACGAGAGGAGTCATGTGCCACTGAAGAGATTCTTGCTAAAAGTTTTAGGAAGTTCCCAAACTAGTTTTAAGCATGCAGGGGGAGGAGGAGAGCATGCATATTGGCCTGTAGTAAACAAGAGGTACTGGCTTAACTTGATTTTTCTTGAATGTCACTTTAACTAAGGAAATTTGAGTTGGCTCACATGGCCTTTAGCACAATGTCCTGTGTTCTCAGAGCTGGGAGAAAACTAATGCTTACAGAGCATTGAGATAAGTTCTCAGATGGTGCTGCTGTAAGTTCTCTGCTAAGTTGGGGTTTACAACTGTGTACGTTTATAACCAGAGGGTTTTTAATTATGTGTGCATACCGTTACTATACACAGCTCTTTTCACTAGAAAGTTGTGTTCGCTTCCTTCTACTAATCTAGGGAAGAAAAGAGAACACTTTGCCAGCATCTTCTAAGCAATGCTGTGATAAGTAAAAATCTTGCTCTCAAAGTAGCATGTAACTCTTAGGTTTAAAAGGGCTACATGGCACCTTTGTCAGCACCGGTGCTGGAAGTCTTAAAACCTTTAGATAGCCTTTTGATAACAAGAGTGCCAGGAAATATAAAAGGCATGGAAGGTGGTCCCTGGAAGGTGGCGCTGAACTGCAGTGATGGTAACATGCTTCACTGTTGCAGGTTCTCAGCCTGTGCACATGTGTGCATCTATGTGTTTAATCTGCGCTGCCATTCTTTTGGGCTGTCACATCTCCACTCTCACCTTCCCTTGAGAAGGTGGAGGGTTATTGAATGGTCTGTAATACTCATCTCCCTGGTGAGTCACACCCTGGGAGTGCTGTGAATGGCTGCTTAGGTGTGAGCATCTTAATGTGCCTTCCTGTAATGCAGTTAGTGTAAGCATGTGCAGCATTGAGTAGAAGAGCCCTGAGCTACTGAGGGGTGCCGTGTGGGTTAGCATCAAGTTTCTGTTCTGACTGCCACTTTTTCAGCTTTACTGGCAAGTTTGGTGGCTATGGTTGGTTTCTCTCTGCTACAGTTCAATGCCAACCGATGATCATCAGAAGCAGTCAGAAATGGATCTCTTCCCAGTTCCTTTGTAGGACTGGATTGAAAAATAGTGCTGGGGAACTTTCTGGGAAGCTGCCAAATAATGCCCATCACTAGGAGAAGCAATGACAGCTGGTAACAGCCTGGAGTATGGGGGTCTGAAATAGTGTTTCTGCAGAAAATTTTTGAGGCTCTTGTACCCTCTTCCTGCCCACTTCACTTACTTCTGCTTCTTTTGCTCTCAAGACTGTATTAGTCGGGTGTAGTGTAGTTTGCTTGCCTTGAATGAGGAGATAACAGGCTCGGCAAAATTCCAGCAAATGTGTTTTTGAGAGAAACAACGTCTGGCCTAGGTGCAAAGCTAATGTCTACAATAATTATGGTTTTGACTTGCTTTCTCCCTGGTGTAGACATCAACAAAAATAGAAAGGGAGATGTTGGTGAATACTCAAATTTTGTAGTATTCTCTATAGTTCAACCGAAACTCTTTGCAGAATTAAAATCTATCTATCAAAAATGGACAGGGTGGAGTTGGCAAGCTAGATCTAAAAGGGCTTGGCCCTTAATGCGAACCAAAATAGGTTTGAGCGGGAGCACCTCAGTGCCCTGAGCTGGTGCTCGTCATGACTTGAAATGTACTCCACCTTTCCCCTTCGTGTCAGGTGCTGTGGAGGAGAGGGACGCGCAGTGATGCACCACTGAGCCCAGCCTTCGTGCAAGCTGTGCTAAAGGGGGTGGGAGCTGCAGGGGGACACGCACTGAGGCAAGGGATCTGTGTTGGGTTTGTCTGCAGGCAATGCCAGTACAGTCACTGTCCCCAGGCACCAATGGGTTCTTCATTAAGTAGACTTAAGATTAAGATGTAAGTAGAGATGGCAGTGTGTGCGTGCAGCCCAGAAGGCCAGCCGTATCCTGGGCCACATCAAAAGCAACGTGGCCAGCAGGTCGAGGGAGGTGATTCTGCCCCTCTGCTCTGCTCTGGTGAGACCCCTCCTGGAGTACTGCGTCCAGCTCTGGGGCCCCCAGTACAAGAAAGACATGGACCTGTGGGAGGGGATCCAGAGGAGGGCCACAAAAATGATGAGAGGGCTGGAGCACCTATACTGTGAAGACCAGCTGAGGGAGCTGGGGTTGTTCAGCCTAGAGAAGAGAAAGCTCCAGGGAGACTTTATTGCAGCTTTTTAGTACTTAAAGGTGACATATAAGGAAGATGGGGACAAACTTTTTAGTAGGGCCTGTTGTGATAGGACAAGAGGTAATGGTTTTAAACTAAAGGAGGTTAGACTTAGACTAGATATGAGGAAGAATTTTTTTTTTTACCATGAGGGTGGTGAAACCCTGGCCCAGGTTGCCCAGAGAGGTGGTAGGTGGCCCATTCGTAAAAACATTCAAGGTCAGGTTGGACAGGTCTCTGAGCAACCTGGTCTAGAGGAAGGTGTCCCTGCCTGTGGCAGGGGGGTTCGACTAGGTGACCTTTAAAGATCCCTTCCAACCCAAATCATTCTGTGTTAGACTTTCTCTCATATTGTGCTGATGCTATTTGTATAAATGGCTTAAAGGCTAAAAAGCTGATAAATAGAAGCTGGTGGGAGGAAGGAGTGAATTGTGGTACTTGGAACTAGTTGGTAAAGGTTTTCTGATGGACTCCCTTATTCCTAGGCAGTGACTAGTTTGTGGTGGCACCTGCTGTTGAGCTTCTTAACATTCAGAATTTTTGCTAAAAACCTTTGAGAAAGTCGAAGTGTGATTAGAGATAACAAACACTTTCTTAACTTGGCTCTAGTCTTCCAAATTGCAAGAACTGCAAGGAAGTTCTTCAGCTTACTCTATTCAAAGATTATCTTCAAGTGGACTGATGTGCTTTTCAGTGCTTGAAATTAGAGCCTGTCTGAGCTTCTGTGAAGGTGCTGTATTATGATAACACCTGTTTTCTCTTTTTTTTTTTTTTAAAACCCTAGGTGACTTAGGCTTGCAAAGTGTTTCTAAAACTATCCTGGAACTCAACACTACACGTAACTGCTTGCAGCAAGGCAGTCAGCACCAAATTCAAAGCAACATTAATTTCCTGTGTGGGAAAACACTGGTAAGTCTAAATCACGTGTTCTTATCTTCAATGGAAATGACAAGTACTTCTAACTTGTTTTTTAAGGAGACTTGCTGTACTTGTGGATGTACTAATTACTGAGCTTCATAGCTTAAGGAAGAGATAGTGCTGTTTTACTACCAAATTAAGGTCATTATCTACTGTGGCTTTCAAAATTCAGTCCCAGTAGGAAATAATTGCAGATCTGCAGCCTAGCTCTGATCACAGGCTCTTCTGCGTCTTTAATGTTTTTACAAGGATTGCACTGTAGTATTTTAATAGTGCAATATGGAAGAATGAGTCAACAGGGTACAGGGTGCTGTAACAATGAGAGCTATTGTTTAAATGCTGGCTGTGCCCAAGCTGTGGACCTAGCATGGCTGTTTAATAGAACAGCATTGAAGAAAATGACTGACCTCTGTTACGGGTCAGCGTAGCTGACAACAGTAAGTGTTAGGCTTTGTCTGCACATAGTTGAACTAACCATGCTTATGTGTCCAGCTGGGCTTCTGGGGCAGTAGTTGTTTGTGCGAATCTGCTTAAAGCATGAATAGAGATCCCCCAAAAGCTCCTAGGGAGCCTGTGTGTATGCAGTTCACCTCCATGTGCTTTTGGAGTTAACGCCTTCCACACACCTAACTGATAGCACAGCTTAGTATTCTCTACAGACTGTGATCAGTTTATGTATTTGTGTAGCAGAGAAAAGTACTTACTAGTGCTGCTGTTGGCACTGATGGTACTGTTGCACACCCCCTCTTGGAAACCTGGCCAATTCAAACAAATTGCCAGTGCAGCAGAGATTAAAATGCTTCTTGTTCTGTTTCAGCAGATGACTCCTTAAAGTAAATTAAAAATTATTGCTCAACTCCAGCTATAACACCAGATCATAATGAGCTTCAAACTTCTGGTTAGTGTAGTTCTAACACCTATTCTTCATGTGACCTAGTAAAAGGATTTTGTAATAATGTCTGGAACAACCTCGTTTATAACACTTTTATGGCAGGGTTAAACGGGGAGGGAATCAGTTTAAATATGCTGAAGTGCTTCTAGCTGAGGTGATGGAGGGAGAATGGAAAAATCTGATTGTTTCTTTCTTGAAGTAGAGACATTCAGTTGAGCATCCAGCCCTGAACCGTGGTAGATCCCCCATCTTGAAATAGATACAAGTGTGTATTAACATGAGCCTATAAAAATAAGTAGCTAAGATCAGAGGTATACTTTTTGTCACAGAAGAGATTGCTAATCAGTATTCTTTGTAGGATAAAAAAAACCAGGGAACTGGTAAGCCATGTGTTGCCTTGCTCTTTGTCTATTTATACACATTTCTATTGGTGTTTTCCTTTGTAGTAACTAGATGTGACTGGTGCTTCTGCCAATATCAGTTGGCAACAGTGAGTGCTTCTAAAAGATGTAGTACAATTACTGCATATTAGGACTGGCACATGTTAATTAGATAATTGGTCTGTGTGCAGACTGAGAAGAATTTGGCACCCTGTATCTTCCTGAGTTTACCAACAAAGCTGTTAAATACCAAACTTGCTATTAACAAGTGCTATTAAGACACTGTATGCCCTTGCTCTGTGACGTGCTGTATTCTGTTTTTCTTAATCTCTTGAATGAACTTCTTGCTGTCTAAAGATGTAAAATAAAGCTGAAGTCTGTTTTTTCAAACAACTATTTTTTTCTTCTTTAAATAGGGTACCCCTGAATTTGTAACAGCAACAGAATGTGTTCACTATTTTGAGTGGAGAACCTTTGTGGCTTGCAAGAAAGACTTGTTTAAACCTGTGAAAGAGGTAATCTATGTACTGTCTCTGCAGAAGTTACTCTTCACACATCTGGCAATTTTACTCTAACCACCTGCCCCCACCCTCAATGAATCCTAACAACCTCCATAGACCTAACATAGGCATATAAACCATCTGTTGGAAGTGGGTGGAGCTGAGAATGATAAATAACTCTTTGACATTTTTGTGTCATCTGGATGGTTGTTTATAGTAAAACTCTTCTAAAAGCTAGAGCAGAACAGTCTAACTTTCAGCCTCATTTTAGTCAGCATGTCTTGCTTTTAAGTATTTGAGCTTCCAGAAGTAAAAAACTTTTCCACATATTAACTTGGATTTATATATGACTGTTCATAACTTCTCCCTACTTGTATAGCATGGATTGCATGTAACTTTTTGTTGTTTTTCTAGGTCCCTTGCTATGTGTTTGATGAAGACTTGAAGAAACATGACTTGAATCCTCTCATCCAAGTTTCAGGACACTACTTGGTGGATGATTCTGATGATGATTCCTTGTTCATAAACATCTGCAGGGACTTAGGTGTGAACTCTTGCTTGTGTCACCTGTTGGTGTATAAGTTTCTAGTTGTGTGGTTCTCTTCCTGTGCCTCAGTTGAGGTTGTCCTATGACCAAAGATCAGTATTTTAGTACTTGCATTATTGTTCTAAGCTACTTTTGATGACTTGAAGGCTGCTTTCTGTGAAGCCAAGTTTTACTCTTCCAACTATTGAGGTGTTCAGAGATATACCCCTTCTGGATGGGCAAGTACTGCTAGAAAAGTTCACTTAAACTGGACTGAGTGGAAGAGCTTGTCTTGTCTTGTAGCTGCTTCTGTTTGATGCCAAATATGACCGAGATGGTTCATAGCACCTCATGTGCTCCAAGTTTATTACTTTGTGCTCCAGTTCAGGCTGTTGCTTAGTTCCAAGTGAATGTCCTGAGATGCACCTAAATTAGTGTTTTGGTGCTTGGGTACGTAATGGTGCATAGCTAGCACTTTCATGTCAGATGGGAGCTATATATGTAAGGAATTAAACCAGCAAAATAGCTCATTTGAAACTTGCTGAAAAGGCTTGTTCAGCTGTATACTCCCACTGTGTTTTTTACTCTACAGTTAAATATGTATTTAGTACCCCTGTTAAGGGTTTAATACTTCTAGTTTTAGCGGCAGGTCTGTTCTTTGAAAGATCTTGTTAGGCTGAAACTTTTTGCTGACAGCTTTGACTAAGTTGGTTTATAAGAAACAAAGAAGGGTAAAAAAACCTTCCTTGTGGGGAGAGGTTACCTGTTACTTGGTATCATCTTGGTGCTACGGAAAAATCCCATAAAATACTTGGCACGCTTCTGGAAGTTTTCAAAGCCCTATGCCTTCAGCAGCTGTACTAGCAACTGGAAACTATCTGCAGCTACTTTGGCAGGAAGGATGAATTTGTTCTCTAAAAACAGGGCAGCATGAACTTCCCCCTGTATCACAACCACTTCAGGTTTTGTCTTGCCGTTTGACATTCTAATGTAACCCGTTTTAAAGGTATTTTTAGAAAAGGGTAAAGCAATGAATGGTAAGTGAGCCCACAGATAAAATTGCAAGATACTTCAGGTAGAGAAGGGCTTAGAAACTGAGTCCTATGTTCTATTTTCTGTATTCTACAACAGGAAGTTCACGTGGAGAGACCAGAAACTGCCCAGCTGGCAGTGCTGCTTGCTTGGTACATGAAGGTCAGGCATATGATGTTGGCCATCCACAGGAACAGCTGAAACTTCACGACAAAGACAGGTATGTAATTCTTGTGGTGACCCTTCTGTGAATGCTTCTCGGTCATCTGGGTTGGAAAAAGCAGTCTTCGTAACAGATGAATCTTCTAAAGCTTAACGTCAATACCACTTCAATTTTGAAGCATTGGCATAAAAAATTTCTTCAAATACTAGCAGGGCAGAGTCTTTCAGGCATCCTGTTGTAGTGCCATAACAGATCAAATTTTATTCTTTATTGTGAGAGACTCCTTTTTATGCAATTGAAAAAAATCTCAGAAGTGAGGGATGATCACTGATCTCTGCCTCTAAGCAGAAGAGTGATATTTGACCCCATCTGCCTACTGTCTGAGGGCCCATAGGGTAAATGCACTTGGCTCTCTCTGGGTTTATGCGCTGTATTTGGCTCACTTTACTGCCTACGAGTACTTTACAAGTTGATGGATGTTGCCCTTCTGTCCTTTTGCATTAATAAGTTCTTAATAGAAGAAATAGATAAGCAATGCAAGGCTTATTGTTCCTGGTGATGGCAGAGCTGGGACTAGGAGAAACTGTTTCCTTGATGCTGCCTCTGTTGTTTGCTGCCTTTGGTGCTGGAAGTATAGCTTGAAATAATAATTAAAAAAAAAAAAAACAACAAACAAAAACAAACCCCAAACCAAACAAAAAAAAAATAGCAAAACCCCCAAAACAACAGTAACAAAACACACCAAAAAAACCCAAACCCACCCAAAAACTCCCGTGTGGCTCAGGGGACTGACTTAATATACTAATCTTTCTGAGCTTCAGGTCATCTGAGCCTGCTTACCTTGTCTGTAGGGTCAATAGTATCCTGTTGACTCCTGCAGTACTCTTCTAACTCAGATGCAAGCTGAAGAAAAGAAGCAGAATAAACCAGGTTAATAACAGGGTTATTTCGGTGACAGGGTTGTGGGTTTTCATTTGGTTTACAAATGAAGTTGTTCGTTGCACGATTTTTCCCCAGCATGAAACAAGCAGCTGAGGTGTTCTGTACCAAGGCAGAAGCTTACATCTGAGGAAGCACAAGCTTGTTCTCATATTAAAGTGCAACTAGTACTCGATAAAAGTGCTTGTTGAGAAAGCTTTATCTTATCCCTGCTAGGATTGAAGAGCTCTTCGTTGCTTGAGGAAAATTCATTGTATGTGCTCAGACTAGGGTGGCCTGGGAGGAGAGTAAGGTGATTGTGTATCTGTCCAGGCCAGTTAGAAGTGTGGCTAACCTGAAGCCAGGCTGTCACCCCTCTGTGAACTGTTGTTTTCTTCCTGTTAGATTGTATAGAACAGTGATGCTTAGTTGGGAAGTTGTGCTGGTCTCCGTGTTTTCTCGTCCAAGTCATCTTGCTATTTGCCTCTCCCTGTCAGATAGTTACCGTGTTTCATTCTCCTACTCCTGCCTTGTCTGATCTGTCCCAGTTGCCTTGCCTCTGTCAATTCGATAGGAAGTTCATCTTGCTTTAACTTCTGGGGGCAGAATGGAAAGGGATTATACATATGGAGGTGGTAAAGTATAGGAATGTGGTAGAACACGAGTGGTTATTACTTCCAAAAGTTGCAAGAGCGTCTATCACATCTGTTCGCTGGCAGTTTGAGAGCAAAGCTGGAATGTTCTTGTGGCTGTCAGCCAAGTTTCTGCTACAATATGGGTTACAAGGCATTGAGCAGAGTCTCAACTGAGGTGCAAACAAATGCTGCATTAAACAATTTTGCTGGGACTATCTTAATCTTTATTTTGGTTAACTGTAAGATTAAAGGAATGAAGACCTCCATAAAAATATCTTTCAGGAGCAGAGCTACTTTGGTATATCCTGCCTGGGTATCTAGCAAAGGGTGGATGCTCTTTCAAAAATATCCTTCTTCTGTACAGTGCGTAGTGTCTTAATTGTATTTTTGGCTTGCCATTTTCTGTTTCTAGGCTGGTATTGAGTTATGAGAGAATATACAGTGATGAAGAAAAGCCAGACTTCTGCCTAGGCCATAACCCAGCAGTGACGATAACTTTTGTGTGCCCATCAAAGAGGGGAGAAGAGGTAACTTTGCTGTTCTGGTTTATGTTAAACAGTTGGTCTTTAACTTTTGTGTGCATTGTGTTTCATTTTTATTGAAGGCTGAAGGGAACAGAAATCCTCCTGGTTTGCAGCTTGTAAAGCATGTAGGAATCTAAATAAATTCTAGAAGAATTCTTGAAGAGTATAAGAGATAAACAAGAACTTAAATAAAATTTTCCTGGGGTGTATTCTTTCTTGTTTTGGTGAATTTGTTTGTCCTTTCCTGGGTTCAAAACTTTCCTCTGAGAATAGGGCAGAGTTAGTGCACTGTTAATTCTTGGCTCAGAGCTCTGCTTGCTCATGAGCGCTCTTCCATCATCAGTCAGGCTGGTGTGCTTTCAACTGTTGTCTGTAACTTGTTTCTTTATTAACCTGGCCTTCCTCGGGGTGGGGGGGGCGTGGAATTGCTATCAGGTGTGACTGCATGCCAAAAGCCTATCTTTTAGTAAGCAGGCTTATGAACTCCTATTACCTTCTTAAAGTAAAATCTGTAGTGTTAAGCAGCTCAGTTCTTGCAGGACATAGTTTTAGCCTAGCTTCAATGCAGTATGATGACCACTTTGATGTGATGCCAGCCACTCACGTTCCTTAAATTGGGCCAGAGTGGCTGTTGCTAATGCTCTGCTGTTTCATATCGTGATGCTTTTTGTTGCAGGTTAGTGAAGGAGGAATTCTTGTCTGGCTAACTTCTGGGTTAATGTCTTGTCTCTTGTCTGACCAAGATAGATACCATGCTTTATCCTCATCTCTACAGAAGCAAACCATAGGCCTTTCTCTACTGTCACTTTGTAAAACCTCACTACAGCTATGCACACACATAGTATGAGTACTATTGCTAATGTTACTTGTGCCTTTAACTTACCTGGTACTTTACCTGTATATCTGCCTGTTTTAGTGGGTGGCAGAAATACAGATTTATGAAACAAGGTGAGCTTCTAAATGTTTCACTTTAAAGCGAGGAAAAACAAGGCTACCCCTTCTCCTAGAGTGCAAAAACATTTCACTGCATAAAATGCACCTGGTGGAAGTGTTGGCTAAAGAATTCTCGGATGTCTTTCAGTCTTGATTTGGACTGAGGGAGTCAAAGTTGCTAAAACACCAGTGTCTAAGAGGCTGCTTTGCCTTTGGAGAACACTTGATCTCTGCTCCCTTCTTTGAGGACTCCTCTGAGGCAAACACAATCCAAGGTGTGCTTAGCAATTTGGGCTCGCGTATCTCTGTTTTTGCCAACATCTTCAGGAAAAGTGCCTTTTAGTGTACTGTTACTACTGCTGACCTTCTGCTAATGCCTGATATTTTACCTCTGTTTAGACTTTTAGTTTGTCACATCATTAGTAAGTGCTGTTTTACTTTCTTCTCAACACCTGTTTCTGAGAGGCCAGAGACAATGTTTGCAGCTGTTAAGCAATTTACAGGGGAAGTTAGTCACTACTGACCCTAAACAAATGTGATACTGTTGCTTTAAAGATTGTATTTCAAATAAGTCTCTGTAGTTGTAACTTAAATTTTGTTCACTTCTTTATCAGAGTGCAGGTCCCAAACTCACGGCAAAAACAAATTGCCGGTATGAAATTGAGTGGGTTACTGAGTATGCCTGTCACAGGGATTACCTGGAGAGTAGGAGCTGTCTTCTGACTAATGAGCAACATGATATCTCCATTGATTTAAACCCACTTACTCAACTTCCAGGTATGCTCACTGTTTTTCTCCTGTGGTGTAATTAGCCAGTTTTCCAGTTCCATGTTTGGAGTCAGGAAAAATGTCTTCTATAGATACTTAAGTCTTTTGCTGTTCTGCTGTGTTTTAGAACACTTTGCTTTTTCTTATTCATTCAGATTATGTCACACCATATTTTGCCAAAGATGACAAAGAGGAGTATTATTATTACTTGAATGTATGTGGGAAAACCACTGCAGGTAACTGCAAGGACAGTACAGGATACACTTCATCTTGCCAAGTAAAATCTTCAAATAACCAGCAAAAAGTGGCAGGAAGATTTGAGAACCAAACCCTAAGGTGTGTAAAGGCTCTTCAGCCCTGTTAACTTGTCTGAATGACTGATCTTTGTTTCCTAATTTGATGCCCTTATTTGTCATGTAAGCAATATTTGATAAAAAGTGCAAGTGTGTTTGTTAATGTTTTTCTATACAAAACCACACAGTATACCAGGATAGTGTTAGCGAATGAAGGAGCAGATGGGCTTGGTAGAGGCCATTGCCTAGACAGGGAAGAAACTTTCATCAACTTTGTTGTCGTGATTGCAGATCGTGCTGTGTCACCTCTTTCCCACCTTGAGTTTTACATGTAAAGTGTCATCAGGATTGGGCATTTTAGAAGCTGTCCTCAACGAGAGGGCATCTCTGCTTCCTTTGCAGCAGCATGCATTAATCATATCCAAGATTACTTAAGTCCAGGATTTCGTGATTTTTTTTTTTAATTTCTAAAAAACTTCAGGATACCCAAGTGGCATACTAGGACAATAGTTTGCATAAGATTGCAAAGCAGAAATTATTCACCTAGATATCGTCTTCCATTCTGTCTATAAGCATGTGAAAGATTTGTTGGAGCAATCTTTCAGGAAGTATGACTTCTTCCACCTGCAAAAATAGCCATGCAATAAACTAATGGGAACAGATATTCCACCTTTGGAGAAAAAGAGGCTGAGGGGCAACCTCGTTGCTCTCTACAGCTTCCTGAGGAGGGGAAGTGGAGCGGGAGGTGCTGAGCTCTTCTCCCTGATATCCAGTGATAGGATGTGTGGGAGTAGTTCAAAGCTGCACTGGGGGAGGTTTAGACTGGACATTAGGAAGCATTTCTTTACCAAGAGGGTGGTCAAACACTGGGACAGGCTTCCTAGGGAAGTGGTTGATGCCCCAAGCCTCTCGGTGTTTAAGAGGCATTTGGACGCTGCCCTTAATAACATGCTTTAACTTTTGATCACATCTGAATTGGTCAGACAGTTGGACTAGGTGATTGTTGTAGGTCCCTTCCAATTGAAATAATCTATTCTAAGTGAAAGCACAGATACTCTGTTCTGTTCAAAGCTGGAATAGCTTTAGAGCATTCTTTAAACTTTATAAAAATTCGTGAAAAGTAGCCAGAAAAATCAGTGGCTGCAAGCCTTTGTTGCAGTAGAAATGTCAGTATTAATGTTGAATAAGCATTTGTTTTGCCTTTGAGGGAGACAATTACTAAATAAACAAGAGTGTGGCTTCTGTTATGTGAAGAACGCTGTGTGGCTGTGTCTGATCCCATGTTTCTATCTAAAACTGACTTTTTACTCAGGTATTCTGATGGGGATCTCACTTTAATTTATCCGAATGGGGATGCGTGTAGTTCCGGCTTTCAGAGAATGACTGTCATAAACTTTGAGTGCAATGAAACAGCAGGTGAGTTTAACAAGCTGTGATGATTCTGCTCAAGGTTTGACTTCTGTGCTTGCTAGTAGACCTTACGGTCGAAAGAATGCATGCTTTGAGCCACAGATAACACAAGGAATAAATATTGTTAAAGTAAGCACTAATTTCTATGGCTGGCAGGATTGTTTTGTGCTATGTAGTAGCGCTGCTATTCTAAATAGCTAGTCTTCAACTCTCCTTGCTTTTCTCCCCTTCCCCCACTGGAAACCTAATATCTGTTTATCCATCTCAATGTTAAGGCAATGACGGTAGAGGAACTCCAGTGTTTACTGGTGAAGTGGACTGCACATATTTTTTTACTTGGGATACAAAATACGCATGTGTTAAAGAGAAAGAAGATCTCCTTTGCAGAGTTGCTGATAAGAAAAAACACTATGACTTGTCACCTCTGATCCGCAGTTCAGGTATGGCAATGAAAACTAGCTTTCAGTTACTTTTGTTCTGAGTTGACGTGCAATTCTTTAGCTGAACATAAATCAGCTTGAATTTCTAGGGTACTGGCGTTCACTTCCTTCATCCCAAAAGTAGTGAGTGCCTTATGAAAGTAGCCATATCCATAACTGCCTTGGTTGCTGTCATCCTACGTGGTTTTAGATGTGGGTCCTTTTTTGTGATGGAATGTATTTTGGCATGGAGAGGCTAGAACAATTAAGCCAGGTGACTTGTCCTTAACAACCCTCTGTTTCAGAGCTCGCCCAGAACTGGGAAGCTGTGGACAGCAGCTTTTTAGAGGTAGGGAGGAAGCATTATTACATCAATGTCTGCCATAAAGTGCTGAAGAGAGGAGGAGCTTCCAGCTGCCCAGATGATGCTGCTATTTGCTCTGTAGGTGAGTCTTTTTTTGTTGTTTCTTTTTTCTTTTTTTAAAAGACTCTGAAGGCTTGGCACTTCTGCAAATGGAATTGGCTGCCCAGAGTGCTTTCAGTTATTGGAGGAAAAAAAAGTTAGGAGCACATTTCTCTTGTGCTCTCAAAGACCCTAGAAGAAATGATGCAAGTAGCCTTTTCTAACAAAAGAATGGTATTACTCTCCTCCAGGCTTTGTAGCGTGGTTTTGGTGAGGTTAAAACCAAACTCCTAAACATATGCTTTCTTAAGACTTTTCATTTGGCTAGTTAATATTCTCTTATTGGGTAAACTTCACTTCTTTCCAGGGAAACAAAAGTGATATATTTATTGTCATTACAGATAAAGAAAACAAGAGTAAGAATCTTGGAAGATTTGTATCTCCTCCTAAAAAGGTTGGAGAAAATATTCAACTGACCTATTCCAATGGAGACAGCTGCGGTGGTAACAAAAAAATCAAAACTGTCATCACTCTAATGTGCAGACCAGGTGAGAATATCCACACCCTGTCCTCTGATCCAACTGAAATCTGGAGGTCATTTAATATGCCCACGCATGAGTGCTAAATATTAGCATGTGCCTTTGTCTTTTATTTCCTTCTATGCAAAAGATGAAACACTGTGGTTTATTTACTAGGATGATAGCCATGTAATTGCAGGTATCTATTTCTGTTCACCTCTTATACAATATTCTTTAAAGACCCTTGCGTAAGTCTCTTGTACTAAGATTCTCCCAAACACCATGAAAGTATGTTTAAGTGTTTAAAGCTCCACGAATACCTGGAAGCTATACAAAGCACTTTCTATCCCTAGACTTTCTTGATGGGAAAGACTGCTTGCAGTTTATGAAAAGCAGAAGCATTTGCAGAAGTTGTTAACGTTGTTTATCTCTGTGTAGTAGCTCACTAGTTTAACCTCTCCCAGGGAAACACAAAACCTATATTCCTCTGCCTGGACTTAGGGAAGCTGAATCCTCCAAGCGTGCTGGCTGTTAGGATCAGGTTACGCACTACTTCCTAATAAAGCTGTTGCTTTGTAGCAAAACACCAGTTCTGTGTATCAGAGCAAACATTTTTGTTTCTTGGAAGAGTGATAGTACTTAGAAGCAGACTGAGCAGTGCATCTTTGCCTCTGGGCTAAACTTTTGTTCTGGGGAGGAAGATGCAAAGAATTTGTGTGAGGAATTTTTAGTTCTATTTAGTCCTCATTTTCAGAGGAGAGGTACTTTAACAGTTTAATCTTGATTGTCTGTTGGGGAGGAATGTGTGTTCTTAGGCTTAAATTCATAGTTCCTTTTGGCAGCCTGACTGTCTGTATGTGTAACACAATGCTCTTGTTGATACCAGGTGATCTAGAAAGTGCTCCAATCTTGATGTCTGAGGGTGAATGTTCATATGCATTTGATTGGTATACTGCTGCTGCGTGTGTCATGTCTAAAACTGAAGGAGATAACTGTCAAGTCTCTGATCCTCAGGCAGGTATGTATTTATGTTCAGCAAATTGAAAGGTCGTGAGGGACAGAATGTGTGTCACAACACTGAGTCTTTTTGATGCACAAGAACAAAGCAAGTTCAGCCTAAGTGTAAGCACGCACAAGGTTTGAGCACAGTGGTTTTAAGCATATGTGTATGGAAGATCAGAACAGCACAACCTTAATATTCCCCTAGTGCATGTGGAGGAAAATGTATGTCCAGATTGTTTGTGGAATAGTAATTACATGGAAGGAGGCTTATTCAGGAGCAAATGAAATAGCTGTATGACTGGTAGAATCAAAACCTGTGAGAGATGGCAGGAAAAAGTTAAACTGATAAAACTTATTCCTCCCCGATTAGGTTTCTCTTTTGATTTATCACCTCTGGCGAAGACAAATGGGTACTATGTAGTTAATACTGCTGAATACTTGTTTTACATAAACATCTGCGGCAGTGTGCCAGATGAGTTGTGTCACACAAAATCAGCAGCATGCCAAGTAACACAAAGGTGAGTAACTAGTTCTGTTGTCTGTAGTAGATCTCTTGTTGCATGATGTGTTGTCTGTGTGTAACAGTGAACAATTTGCATGTGAAATAATTACTATATTGCCTGCAATAGATTCAGGTAATTTGCATGTAAAATATTATTTGGTAGAGCGCTAATTATGCTGCCAGCTGTTTGAAGCAAAGTGCACACAACAAAGTAATCTTGCTTAAACTAACTTTTGAGATTGAATGAGTGTGTCCATTGCTCCCCCTTATGTTTCCCATAGGGACTGTAAGTTGTAGGTTAACTGCTGCAGCTGTATTAAGCCAACTCACAATTTGGATTCAGGGTCAGCTGGATTACAAGAGCTGGCGTAAAGAAGTGCTGCTGTGCTTGGGATGACTAGCGGCTGCCTTATGCAGAAGTGGAACCCAGAGCTTGGGGGTTGCACTGTATTTCCATTACTAAAAGTGCTGCGCAGGCACGGTCCCAGTGCGTGCCTGTTATTCTGTTATCTTCTACAAGCTATGTCTGAGACAGTATCTGTACACTTTACGTTCTAGATCAGCCTGTTGCCAGAGATGTGCTACAGTGCAAACACATGCAGCTGTACTTGAATTGGCTCTATCTGAGTTACTCTCCAGCCAAAGAGAGTTTACTGCAGACACTAAAAACATTCTTCAGGGGAAGGTGGTCAGGCTAGCATTAAGTCAGAGTAAAGAAAATCCCCAGAACTAAAGCTGGTCCCAAGCTAAGAGCATGTAAAGGCAGTTTTCTCCGCTGAGTAAGAAGAGTTGCTGTTGTGCAGTGCTAAGTCTTTACTGTCCGCTGTCCACATGTACTTGCATGGAACCGGTTTGAGTCTAGCATTAGGGTGTCTGCAGTTTGAATTGTACCCTGGAGAATGGGAACTTGATATTTTTGTCACTCCTCTGGAGAAGGGAATGTTAAAGTTTTCCAGATCTCTAAGCAAGGTACAACTTTCTTTCCTTTCCAAAGAAGGACACCTGTTCATGTTCTAAGTTTCCTTGTGGCAGCATTCTGTTCATCCTAGCTCACTTACATCTAGTCAACCTTACTTAATTCTTTTGTCTTATTATGGTATCTTTTATAAGCTTACCTCTGTGCTTACTAATTCTAAGACTTCTCTTAAATAGAGAATCAATTTTACATTCTGTTCAGTATCAAAGCCCGCTTTTTCTTTTCTAGTAAGGATCAGTTTTGGAGTCTTGGACTACCCAGTGCCAAACTTTCATATTATGATGGTCTCATTCAGTTGACCTACAAAAATGGTGCAGCATACAATGATGAGAAGAAAACACAGCGATCTACTCTTATAACTTTCCTATGTGACCGTCAGGCTGGAACAGGTCAGCCTGAATATCAGGTAAGAAGTTCTACACGAAGAAGGGAAGGATCTCCATCCCCAAATCCTGACAATAATTGCTGCTAGGCCAGCGCAAGCACAGATTCATGGATGGAAATAGTATCTATAAAGCAGACTAAGAAATGGTTTTCTCTTAGTATATCTGCCTCTTGTTGCAGCCACAAAGCTTGTCTTCACCACTGAACAGTAAGCTCTTCACCTGGATCCAGGTTCTTACTTCACTCTTCTCTAGTCTTTGGGCTGTGTAATTACTAGTGCTTTTGATCATCTTTTATTTCTAGCTGAAAAACCCCCCAGCATCTGGCTGAGAAGTAACAAGTGGTAGTGTGTCCTGTAACACAGCAGACAGCAGTTACATTGCTCTAGTTGCTGTGGTTCTGTTATTTTTGGAAAGGCTATTTTTGGTGACATAGCAAATGACAAGATCTACAACAAAAGAGACCTATACAAATCAGTCTGAGAAGGTATATCCCAAAATCAGGGGGAAATAACAAGCTTAACATATGAAAGAGTAGCTGTGAGTCACAAAGTATTCACTGGCCTATACCGCTGTTTTTTAGATAGAAGATAACTATACCTACAACTTCAGGTGGTACACTGAATATGCTTGTCCTGAAATGCCGCTGGAATGTGTTGTGACTGATCCCAACACCATGGACCAATACGACTTGTCAAGGTAGGAAAGTAGTGTATACAATAGAACTTGGCTATTCTAGTTTAGTGTTCTGACTGATAGCTTAGCACTGGGTGAAGCTGGTTTCCTGTGTAGGCAGCACTAGAAACTTCATCTGTTGTGACAATCTTAATTGCATGTATCTTGAAATGAAGACAGTATTTCCCTCTAGTATGTTGGCGTGCCTCCTAAGATGTAAGACTTTTTGGGATGGTTTTTCTTAACAAAAACTTAATACTTTGTCAGTGTCCTCAAAGTACTCTTTTTAATTGCAACACTTAAAAATCAGGGGGAAAAGTTATTCTGAAACGCTTTACGGTTGTTCTGTTTCTTGAGACTGACAGAGAAAGCTAGAGAAAATCTATGAAGAATGTGTGTTTTTAGTGTTGAACTTTCTCTTCCTGCTCAGCTTAGCAAAATCTGAGAAGAGAGGTGAAAACTGGTATGCCATGGATAATTCAAGTCCAGGTGAACGCAAGAAGTACTACCTAAATGTCTGTCGACCACTGATTGCTGTCCCAGGATGTGACCGGCGAGCATCTGTCTGTCAGATGGAATATCGGCACGATCATGTGAGTAGCTTTTCCATCCCATCTGGGTTACAGAATGGTAGACCTCCTGTCCACCTTTTCAAAGACCAAAGCTTTGATTTTTACAAGTGTGCTGGTATTGCCCTTGACATGCATGATTCTTTGTCCCGTGTTGCAGAGGCAGACAAACTGCATCTCCTCTGTGTAAATGGCTGCAGTCACAGAGATTGCTAGCATTGCTTTAGAACAGGTTCTTCAGGATATTCTGTCTTGTTTCTGGCTTGTTTTAGTTTGAACTATGGAAGAAATGCGTTTAAAGATTCTTTGCCACCCCTCTCTGAGCTGTCTTTGGCTTTGAGGAGTAGATAAGGCAGAAGTTGCCAAGCAGGGGGCGAGGGGAAATGTGGCTGTTATGGGCTTCTACTTCTGCGTTTCCCTGAAGTGTAACAATTTATCATGGGACTGTTTGTGCTGACAGGCTAGATGGACGCTTTGCCCAAGGCCTGACCTCAGTGCTACTCAAAGCTGTAGGGAAAGTTGAACTAGAGGCTCACCAACCTGTCCTAATTCCCTCTGTAAAATGGAGAGAATGCTTTCCTTCCATATTGAAGAGGATGTCTGAGTGACTGAATGTGTACATCGCCATCATGGCACTTGAGCTAAATATTACTAGTCCACTGTGCTTGCATTAGTCCTTGTTGTGTAAGGCTATTTGCTTTACATGTGGAGACACATTAGGGCTTTATTACTTCATTGCTGAAGACACTGAAGTAAAAAGTGAGCACATTGGGTCAACCTAAATGCAGAGTTGTTAAAAAAAAAAAAAAAAAAAAACAAAACGAAAACCCCAACAAAAAAAACCTAAGGCAGAGCTTTTTTTTTTTGTGGACAGAGCTGCTTTGGAGGTGTGTTCTTCTGTTTGTTGCTGTCGCTACTTAAAATAGTTTCTTAAAATAGAAGATAGTTATGTTGCAGAAGTAAAGATTAAGTTGGACCTTGGTAGTAGCACCTACTGTTGTTCTAATGGTCAGTTTCTGCTAGTGCTTTTTGGGCTTTCCTAAGCATGGCAGATCCTAAGGTTAATTCTAAGAATGCCTGGAGGCTTCCACATACTGTGTTTTAAAGAGCTGTAAAAATTAAACCCTACGTACTGTGCGTGAGGCATAGGCCTCCCTGAATTCCTAAGCTGTGTAACTGGTGGGATGAGGGCGGCTCTTGTGAGGCACTACAGCCACGTTCTTGTACTAAAAATAAAAACAACAAAAAACCAAACGACATCTGCTTTTGTGGAGCTTGTCTGTTAAACATGTGAAACTTAAGTACAGAATGGGGGAGAAATGTAGGGGGATCTCTACGCTTTTGTGATCTTCAGAACTCTCAAGGTAACCTGTATAAAAGATTATCGTGGTAGGTATTTTCTTCTTTTTGACTGTATCTGTAACTCCTCACTTGAGTTTAGAGTTGCTGACGTGCTTTTCTTCATTTCTAGGTTTCCTACTCTGAAGTCACCTCTATTAGTAATCTTGGTGTTGCCAGCAAAGAACTAGTAGTTGAAAGACCTGGACACATTTTTCTAACCTATGGAAATGGCTCTGTGTGTGTTGATGCTGATGGAAAGAAAACTACTTATACCACCACCATCCACTTCATCTGTTCCAAGGGCACTCTTGTAAGGACAAATGACAAATGTTGCTTCATCATTGTAGGTTTTCTATCGTGTAATGTGAAGCTACATGAAGATGTGTCGTGTATAGCAGGTTCATGACAAGAGAGACTTCTTGAGGACTTGAGAGATAAAAATAAAGCTGACTTAGATGCTAGAGAAGCATGTGTCTCAGACTGAGTAATAAGCAAGAACTAGTTAAAAACTAACAGCCTCAGTGGACAGTGATGTTTCAGACTAGTCTAATTAGCATGCAAAATACACCTGGACTTAAGAATGAGGAGTTGCAAATGCAAGCATTGCAGACCTTCTTAAGAGGAAGAATATGGTGAAGTGTATCTTCAGACTTAGGTTCTACGTCCTCTGTAGATTGTTGCTTTTAGAGGAGTTCTTAAATCTGTAAAACTTCTGCTGATACAACTCGACATACTAAAGTTTAGACTGAGGGGGATCATTAGACTGAAGTTTGTTTGGACTTGTTCTGACTGGCTTGTGAATCTGCAGCTCTCACTCCCCTCAATCCCATGATCATCAGCCCAAGAGGTATGGTGAAAATCTGTGACTTGGAGCAGTTATGAACTGCTTTGCTTTTGCCTGAAAACACTGAAATGAAGTGTATATAATGAATACTCCTGATACCCTGTTACCTCAGCTAACAGATTTTTATGTTGCTTGATTTTTATTTATTTTTTTCATAGTGGACTATATATTATACCCCAAAACTCTTCAAAGCTTAGACTGAGGCAGGGTCTGGTTATGCATGTCTACAATTGCTGTTGAATTTAATCTGAATATTTGGATGTCAGATTCAGTTCTTTTCTAAAGCTTAATGACATGTGAAGTGTTTAGCTAGACGAAGTTTTCAGTGGTGACCTTCAAAATAAATAGGAGAGAGGGAAGTGGGGTGGTAATTGTGTGCATTTGTAGTGAAGTCTTTTAGAAGAACCTGACAGTTTCTCATAAAGTGGAATCTCAAACATGAGGTGGTGTTGGCTGTTATGCTTATTCTGGCCTTCTCTCTGCAATCTGTTTCCAGAGTAGTAGCCCACGGTTTATAGCTATTCAGGAATGTGTGGCCACGTTCTTATGGGAAACTGAGGCTGCTTGTCCAATCAAGGAAACAAAAGATGATTCTCAGGTGAGGAGGGGGGACATAATTGTATTCATAGTCTCAACATACTATTTTTTTCTAGCATTCCTGGTTGCTGTGTTTAAGTGACTCTCGGAGAAAACTAGCTACAGTGAAGTCTGAAGTTGATCATGATAGTCTTGGGGTGTTTTATTACTTTTTTCTTTAAGTGTTCCTGAAATGTGTAACTTCTGACCAAAGTATTCAAGTGCTTTCTCTTTAGAACAACTTACTTGCTGTGGCACTGAATGTTTCATTCTCTTACAGGGTTTCTAGTAAAACTGAGTTTATATGTAAGGATACGTATTGTCTTTGCTTGTATACAGATCATCAAATGAAGCTTTTTTTTTCACACTGAGCTACTCAGTTGCTTCTACTTTACAGGTCTCAACATAAACACATCAGTGTGAAAACAACCCTCAGTTAAAACTTCCTTGCTCTTAGCTAACCTGATAGATGTTGTCTGTTAAACTGCACCTTGATATATTTGTATGTGGCTGATGTCAACGGACAACTGTGCAAAAGAATTGAATGAAGTGTTGCTACTGCCAGAGCTATATTGTGGTTGTCCAAATTAAGTTGCTGATTGGTACGCAGGCTAGGAATATGTGTAAATCACTACTTTGGCTCTTTAAACAAGTTAGAGGTGAAACTTAAACGGAAGAAAAGCAGAAGGAGAAAATAATGCTGTCGTAATTTTTTTTCCAGTCCTGCTCTGTGCGAGATCCAAACACTGGCTTTCTGTTCAATCTGCAGCCATTAGCTTCTGGAAAAGGCTATATGGCTACTGGCATTGGGAAGAAGTTCTTGGTAAGGATTCTGACTGTACAATCTGTTGCTTATGAATGCTGTTGTTGCATTTTCCAGTTTTGCTTAGTGAGCAAATGGAGCTTTGACTCGGTCCCCTTATGGAATTTGAGTTGGCAGGAAAGTACTGTGCTTGAGAGGAGGAATGGAAGATAACTTGATTAATCTCAGATGATCTTAAAAGCATTGACCTGGTTCTCAGCTGCATAAGGTAGCCACACTTTTGAGGCTATGCATAGTTTTCCACTTAAGGACTCTTGCATAATACCAGTTCATCTGCTGGTGCTGAAGAAATGGACAGTGGAAGCCTAGAAAGGGATTTAATATGGCCATAGTGGTATTCTTAATGTGATCTGCATATATCAGTACTCATAGGTTGTCCACAGGTACTACTATAGTGTTTTAATCTAAGAATAATCTTGCTAAACCACATTCTGTACTTCTAGTGGGGATAATTTTGGGACCCTGTAAGCTGAGCACTGGGGATATTGTTCCTGCATTATAGTCGGTTGTCTTGCAGTCTAGAAATGGCAGACATTTCATGCTGTTTGAAATAGTTCTGGACAGGTGAGACTTACTGATACAGAAATGGCTACGCAGACCTGACTTTTCTGATCCAGTTAATACTGTGTATACCCGCATTTTCAAAACTTCTAGCTAAACATTTGTGGACCCATGCCAGATTGTGGTAAAATCAATGGCAAAACAGCTGCTGGATGTGAAGCAGAAAATCTGACATCGGTGAGGCTGGTGGAATTGGACAAAACCCTGTATCTGTCTGGTGAAGGGTTTCTAACTCTTACCTACAGAGGTCCTCTTCATCTGCAAGCAGGTGAGTTCAGGAAATACGCAGTGGAGATGGATGCTGATTTTTGTACAAACTTTCTGTGAATGGTCTTCATTCCTCCCTTTGTTGTACTAAAACCATCTGGGCTTGGCAGTCACTTAAACAAGCTAGTTCATAGGAAAATTTTAGGATCAAATCATGCAGAATGGTAATGGCTCAGTTTCCAGTAATACATGTGCATTTCAAAACTCCTGGAAACAGACCAAATACAGTACAGGATTTTTTTCCTTGCTGAGTAGATGAAAAATATTGCTCCTTGCATGGAGAAATGAACAGTCAAATTGGGAAAACAAGCAAAATGAACTCTGGCTCTTTTTCCAAGTGGAGACATTGCTTTAAGCTTCAGTTTCATAGAATCTTCGTGGTTGG
>VWZL01001848.1:24346-38821 GCA_013396915.1 Stercorarius parasiticus
CCGACATCGCGGCCGCGGCGCCCCCGCAGCCCGGCGGGCAGGCGGTGCGTGAGGGGGACGGAGCAGGAACGGGCTGGGGTTGCGGGGTGGGGGGGTCGGCCGCCCGGCGGGGGAGGCGCGGTGACGGCCGCCTGTTCCCTCGCAGGCCACCCCCCCGGCCCCGGAGGAGGCGGCAGCGGGCGACGGCGGGCGGGGGGACGGTGACGGCGAGTCCCTTCCCGAGAAAAAGGCCCTCCGGAGCAAAAAGAACCCCCCACCGGGGAAGGCGCCCGGCAGTGTGGGGGCGGCAGGGACGCCGGGGAGCAGAAAAGGTACAGCGGTGCCGGTTGAGTGCCCCACATGTCATAAAACCTTCCTCAGCAAATATTACCTTAAAGTGCACAACAGGTAAACGCTCCGACTTTTCCTTCCCCTTGCATTCGCGCGTCGGGACCCTCGCCGTGCCGCCCCATGGGGCTCATCCCCCTCCTGCCCGCTCCTCCACGGGGGATGGGCAAATGGCAGCTCTCACCATCCCAGTGCCCCCCGGGACAGAAAGGGAGGTCCCCTCTGCCCCTGGGGCAGGGCTGCTCTGAGGTGGGGGGGTTCATACATCTCCAGTACCCATGACAACTGTCCTGGGCTTCTGCTCATGGGGCAGGGGTCCAGCCTGGCTCAAAGAGAAGGCGTTGAGGGGCTCCTTCAGGGGACACGCTGGATGCAGGTGGATGATGGCAAATCATCTTTCTGGGGTTTCAAAATCAGCGTGGGCTGTGGGGGTGTGGGCCTGGATTGTGGGGAACGCAGCAGCGTGGCCGAGTGCTGTGTGGGGCTTCGGGGTTGATCACCAAGAGCGAAGCGGGTGCCTGCGGAGAGGGCACGAACTCCAGCTGCGCTCTTCTGCGCAGAGCGACCCATAGCCCTGTGAACTGGAGGTTTTGCAGAGCACAGTGGGCACCAACAGCTTGATTACGCTCCGATGGATCAGCAGAGCTGGCATAAAAGGCAGCTTTTGGGTGACTGAGTAATTGCGCTGGGGGTGTGTAAAAGCTGCCTGCTCCTTCCCAGTGTCCTCGCCGGGCCTGTTTGTGCCTCTGTGCTGTCAGGCTGGCAGTGATGGATGCTCTCCATTTGTATTCCCCCTAGGAAACACACTGGAGAAAAGCCATTTGAATGTTCCAAATGTGGCAAATGTTATTTTAGAAAAGAGAATCTCCTGGAACATGAAGCCAGAAATTGCATGAACCGATCCGAGCAGGTATGCCCGGGAAGCTGCTACCAGTGGTCTGGAAAGTGGGTGCTATTTTGCAGGAGCAAAATTAGAGCCTTTTGCCAGCCACAGTTCACGTCACACTCGGCTACCAAAAAAACCCATCCCTCATCACCACTGTGCAGCACGTGTACCACAGCCAGGAACCCCCCCAGGTCTGCTGGGGATTGCAGCAGCTTTTTTCTGATTTACCAGACAACTCTCATTTTGTCTGTTTTCAAGCACACAAAGATACTCTTTGTACCGTCAAAGATCCAGGTCGCTGTGGGTGCAGGTTAAACTTTGTAGGTCCCATCGCCTGAGTGCCAGGCTCTGGTCTGAGCTGTGGGCTTCGTGTCAGACTCTTGGTTCTGCGGCAGCTGATGCCTCACCAATCTCTTGCAGGTTTTCACGTGTTCGGTCTGCCAGGAGGTGTTCAGGAGGCGAATGGAGCTGCGGCTGCACATGGTGTCACACACGGGGGAGATGCCATACAAGGTCAGCAGCATCCCTACAAACGGCTGCTGGAGGCTGGTGCGGAGGAGGAGGGGGTGAGCCTGGCTGGGCCCCTTCGGGGAGCCAAGCGCACCAGCTCCCTTCCCCGGCCTGTGGCAGCCCACTGAGGGAGCATCGTCCCCCATTTCTGAGCCGGAACATGCTCCAGGGAGGCACCAAAGCCGGGTGCTTTCTGTGGCGTTACCTGTGATTCATGTTCCGCATCAGAACGGCGCTCCCCAGCCCCTTGTGCCAGCAGGCGCCGTTCCTCTCCTCGCACCGAAATCGCTGTCTGGGGGGGGCAGCTGGAAGCTGATCCTCCTCTCCTGCCTTTCAGTGCTCCTCCTGCGCCCAGCAGTTTATGCAGAAGAAGGACCTGCAGAGCCACATGATAAAGCTGCACGGCGCGCCAAAACCCCACGCAGTAAGGGGAGCGGGCAGGTGGCAGTGGGCTCTTGGGAGGGAATTATCTTGCGCTCAGGCCTGGCCTAGAGAATGGCACCCATTGTCCTGTCTGTCTCTGTTTAGTGAGGCAGGGAGTTACAGAGCTGCTGGAAACAGGTTTTTTGGATCAGCCATCATCATTTCTTTGGCTGATAGACCCAAGTACTGACCAGCATTTCACCTTTGTCAGGCTGCCTCATCCCATTACGCGTCTCGAAGCTGGGGGTGCTGCCGCAGGAGGGCCCCAGGGCAGCAGCGGCAGGCGGAGGGACGGGTTTTGGGCAGTGAGCGGGTCCGCTGCGGGCGTATGCTGCGAACCGCGCCCGGGCGAGCTGCCTAACCCTGCGCTCTCCTGTGGCCTTGCAGTGCTCGACCTGCTCCAAGTGCTTTCTGTCTCGGACAGAGCTGCGCCTGCACGAGGCCTTCAAGCACCGGGGAGAGAAGCTGTTTGTCTGCGAGGAGTGCGGGCACAGGGCCTCGAGTCGCAACGGCCTGCAGATGCACATCAAGGCCAAGCACAGGTATGAGGTGACCCGTGGCCTCCCATACCTCACCTCGGCTGCACTTCCTTCCCCAGGGGCCCGGCTGGGAGGTGCTGGGGAGAGGAGCTGGTTGGAGGGCAGCAAGCACCCCCTTTCCCAAGGTGCTGGGCTCAAGCTTCTGCCAGAAATCTGGTGAGGTGCCAGCCAGCATTCTGCTTTTCTCCCTTCCAAAGGGAGTGCAGACTGTCGGCACTTCCTCTGAGTGTGACTGTAGTAATACAGGCGATGGCTGAAGCTCATCAGCCTGGCTAATCCGTGTTCTTGAAGTGGTGAGCATGTGTCAGCTCGCCACACTCATCCTCAGCGTTCTGTTTGCTGGGCTGGTTATAACACCCAAGGGGCGGGAGGCATCAGCTCGGGAGACCCCGGCTGCAGAAAAGCATTTGTGGGCCTCCAAAATACTTCCAAGTTTGAGATGGGTTGCGGCAGGATTTAATTACAAGGACTTTGGGCGCAGAGCAGCAGCTCACCGGAGGGACCGAGATGAAGGTAACGTTTTCCCTGCCCACAGGAACGAGCGTCCCTACGTTTGCGAGTTCTGCCACCACGCCTTCACGCAGAAAGCCAACCTCAACATGCACCTGCGCACGCACACTGGCGAGAAGCCCTTCCAGTGCCACCTCTGCGGCAAGACCTTCAGGACGCAAGGTATCCCTCGGGGCTGGGGCTGGGAGGGCCAAGCACTGCGCTCCAGGACCTCCAGAGAGCAGCCGCGCTGCAAAACCTGCCTTCTCCTGCCCGCTTCCCCGGGGAGCAAAGCCACACTCATGAGCGCGTGCTAACGCTGAGGAAGGCACATTCCTATTATCACCATTACCTTTGCAGCACAAAAGAGGAAGAAATCGATGAGTTTTCCCCAGAAATGGTTAGCCTGGACGAGGAGGCTGCTGCTTGTGCTGCTTCTAAGCCTTCCTAGCCAGCCTAACCTAGCTTGCACTGTGCGCATGCGGTCTTTGCTGCGGCATGGCTCATACCTGCCCTGGGACGGGGGCGCACGTGCCGCACGCCTGACCCGCGGCTCTCCCCCTCTCTCCCCCCCGTGACCGGCAGCGAGCCTGGACAAGCACAACCGGACCCACACCGGGGAGCGGCCCTTCAGCTGCGAGTTCTGCGACCAGCGCTTCACGGAGAAGGGGCCGCTGCTGAGGCACATCGCCAGCCGGCACCAGGAGGGGAGGCCCCACTTCTGCCAGATCTGCGGGAAAACCTTCAAAGGTAACGGCCGCGGCTCGAGCTTTCGCACGGCGCTCTAGAACCACCCTCCTTGCTGGGGCGCGGATCAGCATCACTGCGAGCGTGTACGATGCCGTGCCGCTGCCAACGGGCTCTGGCTTCCCTTCTCAGCTGTCGAGCAGCTGCGCGTCCATGTCCGCCGGCACAAGGGCGTGAGGAAGTTCGAATGCACCGAGTGCGGCTACAAGTTCACGCGGCAGGTGAGGCCTCCCCCGGCACCAGGGACCCCGCGCAGCTGCGGCGCTGGCCCTCACCGTGCCACACGTCCTCCCTCTTCCTTTTGCAGGCTCACTTGAGGCGCCACATGGAGATTCATGACCGGGTGGAGAACTATAACCCCCGGCAGCGGAAGCTGCGGAATCTGATCATCGAGGACGAGAAGGCCGTGGTGGTGGCCCTGCAGCCCCCGGAGCTGGAGGTGGGCTCGGCCGAGGTGATCGTGGAGTCCCTGTCCCGCGGTTCCCTGCCCGAGGAGATCCCCGTGCAGAGACTCTGCTCCAACGAGAACTTCTCTACGGCGGATGTGATCGAGCAATCGCTAATTATAACAACAACGATTCCCGAAGACTGTGAAACATAGCGCAACCGCCTGCGCGCGTCCCTCCTACCAAAACACAATAAAGCATTAGGCTGGAGCCACTCTGTGCCACGTTTCTTCTTTCCAATCGTGCATCCGCCCCTTCCCCACAAAGCTCCCGCCCCAGGCTGCAGGGAAATGAAGTTACAATCGGGTCTCAAACGAAGAAACAAATGTGAAGCTACACAGAGTGGCAACTTAACAGCTAATTGCTGTTTCTTTGCCACACTAAAGGTGGGTATGACCCGTATCATCTCACCATTGAACTAATTTAACCGTTACTTAACTTGAAACACATTATCTCAAGGGCTGGACAATGCTCTAAGCTCCTGTTTCTAGGTGTGGGGACTTACTTGCCTGAAATAACATGGCCCAGGGTTGCTGTGACATGAACGCCGTTTCCTGAGTATTCCCAGGGTGGGGGAAGATCACTGAGGGGATCCACTGCCCCGAAATCACAGCCGCGCTCGCTCCCCTTCCCCTCTTTTACTCACCGAGAGGCAGAAAGTCTCCGGTTTAAACATACTGCAGGCCTAGAAGGAGAAACGTTGCAGTAAAAACATACTGCAGGAATGTTCCCCTCAAGGACAGAGAGATTTATGTCACATGTTTTATTGAACTTGACTGCTGCAAGTAAATTTAAAAACAAACTATGAGAATAAAAATACATTTTCTGTAAATGTAAAATGCCTTTGTTTCAAAGGATGGTATTTAAACCGTACTCGAGGACTCGGACACAATGAATTTTACAAAAAATAAATACAGATCCATAACTGTTGGGGAGGTTGGGGGTGGTGGGTCCAGCAGCGAGCGCTACAGCATGAGACGGAGTGTGCGTGCTATTTATAGTTCGGCATAAATACTTGGGGCTGCAACGCCAGTTCAGCTGCGCGGCACACGCCATCTCTGCCCGGGCACGGCACGGCGCCGTGGGGATGAGCTGCTTCGGCCTCGCAGGTCGGCGTGGCGGGATGCAGCCATGGCTCACAGAAAGGAAGAGGCCACCCTGAATTGCAGGCCCCCGCGTTCCCCTCTGCCCCCCAGCCCGTGATAGCGCCGGGGAGGGTTTTCACTTCTGAGGCGAGAGGCTGCGGCGGCCGGGCCAGCCCCTCCGCCGGCGCGCGGCTGGTTCAAGGCACTGTCAAAGTCTGAGACGTGGAGAACAGCCCAGGTTTCACGAGCAGCTTTCCCGAGTTCCACGGCTGAGAAGCGCGGCACAAAACAGCATTCAAGGCAAACCAGATTTCTTTAAAGCTGTGAAGACGCTGACGTGGAGATGGGGCTCTGACACTACTCAGCCCAAGGGCAAGCCAGAAGGCGCGCGATCAAGCATACGGGCATTCCATCTCTCAATCAAGTTTGAATTCAAATTCTTTTCCTATTGGTTAAAAACGAAAGATGGAAACAGCAAATGCATCCAGCTGACACTTCAGCCCTTGTCACACTTTACAGTGTTCCTGCAGGTGCGACGCTCATTCTTGCGCGAGCCGTGCCGCAGTCTGAGCTCTTTGCTTGTCCAAGAAACGTTCCGTGAGTAAACTGCTCGCAGCTTCTCTTCAGCTACGGCAGAGAGAGGAACCACAGCCCAAGCCAGCTAGGTCACTTGGGCGAGTATAAAGGCAAATCTTACACAGGCCAAAAAAAAAAAAAAAAACAGCAAACCTCAAACAAAAAGAAGAAAAAAAACCCCTAAAATAACTACCTTTCAATCCGCAACACTCTGGCTAATTCCTACACCTTCACTAGAACACCTCAGTGGCCTTTTCCCGAGAGCTGCTGCAAACCGGAGGCGCGACAGGCGCGAGACCCCTCCAAAGGCCCGGTGGGTTCCTTCACACGAGGTGACGCATTTGGAAGCGATTCTGCGTCAGGGTATCTAAGCACCGCCAGCAATTCCGCAAGCCTGTGGTGAACCTCCCGAGGAAGCTGCGCTCACCTTTCCCGGTAACAGTTGGTTTTTTGTTTTTTTTTTTTCCCCTAAACTAGTACAATGCCAACTTAGCTCCTTTAAAACAGTGAAGAAATAAAAACCGGCCCTTGCTGCACGGGGTCGATCTGCCCAACCCAGCGCGCTGGCCGAGAGCTCGGCGCAGAACCGACGGCAAACAGCCCTCGCCACACGCAGCAGCTTTTCCTGCCTGGTTCTGCCCCGTCGCAGCGGGAGGCGAGAGCGGCTCCTCCCCGAGGCAGCGGCGGCCCCAGGAGTCACCCCTCGGGCCAGCTAAGGGTGGAACTCGCTCCCCCCTTCCCCTTACAGGACGGCACAGCCGGGGTGATCAGAAATGAAAACAATCTAGCTGTAAGAATGGGATTCAAAGATAAATAAGGGTGTTTCTTCTTAGAAGGGCTAGCAAGGGCTGTAAAACAAATACCTGCAAACGTTTCAATGCTGCAACTTAAAAAACCCCACCGAAATACAGGAAGAACTGACGGTCAGACAAAGGGAAAGGCGAAGCTTCATAACGCAGCCTTGGGGAGCTCCCTGCTGCAGGACGCCTGTCCCTTCCGAAGGCATGAATGGGAACCGAAGGTCCACGTTCTCATATGAGCCTCACCCCGAACAGGGCTCCAGCTCTCCTGGGAAGAGCTCTAACCTCTAACCGCGTAGAGCAAGACGAGCACAGGACGTCTGTCTTCCTCCCAGGCACAGAACAGAGGTGGGGTCCAGACCACCCTCCTACCAGACAGACCCCTCCCGAAAAAGAAACTGAAGAAAGGAGTTTGGAGGCAAACGAAGCGTTACGGGGTGAAGGAGCTCCCAGTGAAAGGTGTCTGACCGAAAGCCGTAAGCTGCGATGCTGCGGTGACATCCAAGGCGATCGCTTTCCTCAGAGTTCACCCCTCGGGCCTCCTCTGCGGGCAGCGCGGCGCCTTTTCCCACCCCAGGGAAGGGCCGAGGGACGCTGCAGCGAAGGCCTCACCCTCTGCTGGCTGCAGTTCTGCAGCAGCACGTCAAACACGCAGAGTTTTCACTCCCTCTATCATCAGTACGTTTGTGTTCGCAAGTGCCGGTTTGCCACTGCCTTCTCTCAAAGCAACACTGGTTCTGGATAACGAACTCGCATCGAGCCAGGGGTCAGCACTTTCCCCTGCTAACGAAGCTCGTTAAGGTTCTGGTTGTGAAGGTTTTGGCGCTGCCTGTTCAAGTTGATGGTGTTGTCCAGCGTGATGCCGTCGTCCTCCTGTGTGGTTTCCGGCATGAACTGCCGGAATATGCTGACGCTGCCATGCCAGAAGATGGGCTCGGGCAGCCGGCCCACCACGCTCCACGTGCGCGTCTCGGGGTCGTAGGCCTCCAGGACGTCCGAGAGTTCAAACGTGTTATCGTAGCCACCGGAGACATAGAGCTTCCCACCGAGCACAGCCACGCTCCCCCCAACATGAACCTACAATTTAAAAATAAACATACACCGCAATTAAAGGAGGGGTTTCCAATTAGGCAGACGATCAAGCTGTCGGGTACCGTCCTGCAACTGCTTGCTTGGACGGGACTCGGCGCCCAGCAGCAGCTGCCTCTGAACCAGCGCTGCCCAAACACCGGGAGGAGACAGAGTTTTCCAGCTCTGCCCAGCTCTTCCGCCTACGCAATCACAGCCCAGGATTTTTCCTTCCAGTGTGATACACTTCAGTGCACTCCATGGGCAAGGGGTTATAATCTAAAGAGCACCTGATTTCCTAAAGGGAAATTAAGCCAATTTTTAACACTTGAAAGGCATCCAGTAGGCTGGTAAGCATCCTACCTGAAGCATGGCAGGGATTTTATCCCACTCGTTCTTCGCTGGATTGTAAACATCCACTTCAGCCGAGTCATCTCTGTGGGAGATAACACAAAATTACTCTTCTGCGTTTTAAAAACCTCCTGCCTTGTGAAGCCCCCAGTTCAACAGCCTGAAAACGCCGCTGTGAGCACTTCTGCTCCAAAGCCACTACACATATCGGAGACCAAAGGGTTCCTGCACAAAGGCGCAGGTCGTAACGCAGATGCCAACGCCAAATTTAGCTGGGCCAGAGGAGTGTGAGAGAAGAGCTGGCGAGGGCAGCGTAATCCCCCAAGGCTTCTCCCACCCGCTCCACTCACAAGACGGAGGGCGACAGCGACAGGTGAGGGACGTTTGCGACGCGGAAACGTGTGCTGCTGACACAAGAATGCGAAGAGGACAAGGTCAGGGCAGCCGGAGAAGTGCTGTCAGTCACTCCAAGACAGTCCTGTTACAGACGGATTCAAAAGGCTACGAGGAATATTTTATCGTCTTTGTATCTGTTGTGACATTGCACATTGCCACGCGTTGCGCGAGTGACGAGGTATCGCTATCCATTGCTGACATGAATCTGAGCAGGGCAAGGAGTGAAAATAAAGGAGAAATCTCACCTACAACGGCAGTTGTCTGCTCAGCACAACGTTTCATCAGAAATCCGTCTGCTAAGCCTGCGGCGAAGCCGAGGTATGTGCCCTGGGACTTTCTGGTTACACTCCAGACACACTTTAAAACCAGTTTCTTGAGTTTGAGTTACTTTTGCAAGGTACCTGGAACTGACCTGCTGTTCGCCTGAACAAAACACCTTCACCGTGGGCACGTGTAGGCAAGCGCTCCAAGCCCCAGGGCGCTGCACTAATACCCACCTTCCTCCCTCAGAACCCAGAGCTGGTACCTGCCTCGGGACTTAAACGCTGCTGCCAAGCCTGAAAGAACTGCTGCTGCTCACGCTTACCGTAACTAACAGCAGCAGGCGGGGCGAACGCTTGCGAGTCTGAAGCTGAAGCCCCCGATGGGCCGGAGGGAAACGAGGGGCAGCTCCAGGCACTGGCGACAGAGTCAGGCCAGCACCTCCCCTCCCGTCCCAGGGGCAGCTCTAAGAAGGATGCAGCCGAAGACCAAAGCCTCACCGCCACGCCGGATTTATAGTTACAAAACTAGGCCCACTAGAGGGGATCGTCAGTCAGAAGCTTTAGTCCGAGCTATTAAAACTAACCAAAAAATGAGTTTGCAATTTTTATTCATAACCTGTTCCTCTGTCCTCCAACAGTTATCTTACGGCTTTATACAGAGCAGCAGTCCACGCGCAGCACGTGAAATGAGGGGAGAAACCTGACGCCGATAACCTCCTCGTTAACTCCTGCAGATGCGTAAGCAACCAGAAATCCCAAAGCATCAATCCCCAGTATTTTAAAATGGATAAGAAAAAGGAAAACCTATAGAATCAGCTTGCAACAAGTAGCCAAATAGCTACAACACCCCTGCCAGTATTTACTGAAAAGCAGGTGACTCAAAGCGCTACCTGCAAACAACTGCCAGGGACCGAGACACTCGGCTGAACCCAAAGGAATCAAATAGAAGGACTTGGGTAGAAGCTGCTGCTTTATGCAAAGCCAAGAGGAGATTAAAAAAAAGAAAAGCGTCTGGAGGCCATCACAGAAGTCTATGTTTGCTCAAAGTCAACACAACAAGATGAAATGCTGCAGCGCTAGCATGCCTTTCAGTTTATTTTTAATTAAGTGGATAACCGAAGTATTTGCGCCACCAGGACAGCTTCAGATGGGTAATTAAGTCCCAGTTTGGAAAGGCGCTTAAAAATAGTGACCAATCATTTCATCTTCAGTCCTCTTATCTCTGCTGAGATGGAGGATGTCCTCTCCTGCGCTACAGTTTAACGTTTTCTTGGAGCTTACTCGCTTATTTATAGCGACAAGGAGGGCTGAACCAGAAGCCAAGAAAACTGAGAAGTCTATTTCCAAGCAGCGCTGCTGACTTCAGCCGGATTTACACCTGGCTATTCCCCAGCCCGTGGGTTTAGATTCATTTTTACACAATTTTAAGCGTAGTTCTCTGAGGGCTAGCTACAAAAGAAGTAAAGGAAAGAGGTGTGGTGGTTTACAGACCCACCTGCACCCTCAGAGGAAGCACTGCCGTGCTTTCCCAACGCAGTGCTCTCCTATGACCACCTGCAAAATCCACACACCTTCCTGGGGAAGCCCTGGGCTTGCCCAGAGGGGATGCAGGGAGGGAGGCGATCGCCCCCCTACTCACCTTATGAAGTACATGAGGCCGTTGAGAGTCACGGTCTTCGGGGCGAAGGACCAGGGGGGCAGGTGGCCACAGTTCACGAGGGACCAGAGGTCGCTGTCGGGGTCGTAGCACTGCATCACCATGGACTCCTTGCCAGCCAGGGAGCCGATGGCAAACAGCTTGCCACGGCACGAGGTGGTGGAGCAGTTGTCCATGGGGTACAGCATGGGCTGCAGAGCCTCCCAGCTGTCCACCGAGTGGTCGTAGCGCTCCGTGCTGTCGGAGGCGATCACATACAGCAGCCCGTCCAGGACTGTGGAGCTGTGGTATTCTCTGGCTTTCAGCATGGGAGACACCTCCGTCCACTCGTTCACGCTGGAATTGTACCTCCAGACGCAGTCGTACAGCCTCGACCCGTCCGATCCCCCTGCAGCACAGCACACCACATTTCACAGTGTGGTTTCACAAAGGGAAGAACTTTGGGGCAATGGAGGAGAGGGCTCGGCTCGGGACCTTTGTTGCATTTTCCAGCTACCCCTCCTTAATACCCACACGTGCTTTTCTGCTTCCCAGGGCCGTACATTATGAAAATATTTGAGTACTGGGGGACCACAGTAGTGTGCACTGTGAGGATTTTAACAGAACTGTTGCACTGTTTCTTTCCCAGCAAGCCAGGAAGGATTTCTTTCATGTTGTTCCTAGACTGTACTCAGCCAGGACTCAAACTGAATCTCCCAGGTTTGACTACCTCCATCCTTCCAAATAACCGTTTTCTTCCCCATTTTGCAACCCCCACTCTGTCAGTATCCAGAGGCTGCTGTGACGTAGTGGAGACTAACACTCCCCAGCGCCTGGCTGCCAAGGCAGCGTTACTGCCGGCAGCACGGAAACCTTCCAACCCTCCCTGCCCGCGCCACGACGCTGACACTAAGCAGAACAACCGAAGATCCCCGCCAGCAGCAGCCTCGCCGGAGCACAGGGCTCTCGGCTGTATCGCTGCCCCCAGACCCGCCTGGGATTCCTCCCAAAAGCTCCCATGGGACGCAAGGGCATCCACACAATCGAGCTGTGTGGTAGCCCATCATTTTTACAACTCCGCCCTTAAAGCAGAGCTTTGTTTTCTGCTCACTGACTAGAGAATGAACAGTTTTCTGTTCACCTGCATTTGACCTGCCCTTCAAATCTTTGTCAGCGCGTCCTGCATACCCAGAGGAAGCTGCTCTGCAGCGCCTGGCTTCCCAGGCCTTGGTGTGTTACGGCTGCCGCAGGGCGGCCACTCCAGCTACAGGGATGTAGTTCAAAGGAGGCATCTACATGCAGATTAACAGCCAAATTTACACATCTGTGTCACCTTGACAGCAGTAATTATAGCCCCAGCGGACTGCGAGGAGGCAGGATTTGTGCTGGGGAAGGTACCGTGACTCACAGGCACTGGCTGGGCGAGGAACCCGGGGCTTTCTGACACACCTCGGCCTCAAGCACACGCATGGCTTGTGATTCACGGGGCTCTGAACCCAAACACCTTCTTCGCAGCCAGAAATTCAAAACCCTCTCAAGTCACTACTATTCCCAGAGCAAGAGGTTAGAAAGTTCCACCAGTACAAGATCTGTGACTTCTGCCCACGTGCTCGGGAGCATTAGTCATGACAAAATGCCTCCTGGACTGAGACGAGCTGCTAAATCCAGCACCGACTCCAGGAGTCCCTATGCCTGTCTTCAGGCTGCAGTCATACTGACCCGAGCCGAGTTTCAGACTCTCTGCTACTCTGAGAAAAGCCAAGTTTCCCTGCTAGAACCCACGTATTTTCAATGGAAATCTCAACACTAGTGCTTTTGTGCTCCGCACGCCTTACCGGTGACGTAGATGTCGTTGCCCAGGGCAGCGACGCTGTAGCCCCCGCCCAGGTGCTCGGGGAACTCGGCCAGGTAGCGCCAGTGGCCAGTGCGTGGGTTGTAGCAGTCAACGGTGACGAGCTCGTCGCAGTCGCGGTCGCAGCCACCAACGAGGACAAGGATCTCAGCCAGGCCTGTGGAGGGCCGGGGCCGCATGCGGGCGCAGGGCCCCCGGTCGTGGCGGTCGAGGCGGGCGGCCTGGAAGTCGCGTGCCTCACGCAGGAGGCGCAGGCAGGGCGGGCAGCGGGCCACCAGCGGCTCACCCTCCACGTGAGCCAGCAGGTAGAAGCGGCGCACGAAGGGCAGGCGGACGTGGGCCAGGAGCTGCGGCAGCAGCGGGGCACGGGCAGCAGGGTCAGCGCGTACCCAGCGCAGCGCCAGCTGGAAGGCAGCCTCCTCCTTGGGGATGCAGAGCCCGTCGTCCCGCAGGTAGGAGAGGAGGCGCGGCAGTGGCAGCCGCTCCAGCTGGGCGCCCAGCTCACCCACGTGCCGCAGGACAAAGCGGTGGGCAGCAGCCGCCAGTGCTGGGCAGGCGAAGGCCTCGGCAAAGTCCTGCATATCCAGGGCGTTGGCGGGCTCCAGCTGGCGTGCTAGCCAGGCGCCGCAGGCCTCCTTGACGGCGGGGAACTGCAGCAGGTCAGCGGCGCGCAGCAGGCGCTCAGCGATGTCGGGGCCCAACCCGCCCACCCGGCCAGTGTAGGCGAAGTCAAGGAGTCGCGCCAGGCACTCGGGCTCCACGCCGTGCAGCCGCACCCGCTCAGCCCGCGCCTCCCGCAGCGCCCCGCCGAACATGGCGCGGAAGTAGCCAGAGGCAGCGGCCAGGACAGCGCGGTGTGCCCCAAACTCCCGGCCACCTGCCACCACCGTCACATCCAGCAGGCTCCGCTCTGCCCGCAGCGCGCTCAGCCCCCGCAGCAGTGACACCGCGTGCGCCGGCTCCCCCGTCGCCACTGCCGCTGTCCCACCGCCGCCGCTGCCGGTGCTCGCCGCCATATCGTGCCTGTGGGAGAACACACTGTGTCACACCCTGCGCTGAGCCCCTTGGGATTCAGCCCCGAGAGCAGCTTGCAGGACAGAGGGGGAAAAAAAAAAAAATAAAGAAAAAAAAAGAAAGAAAAAGGTGGGTTAGGTCAGGGAAAAACGTCCTCTGGCTGGGAAGTGGGATAAACTAAACAGCCCTCGAAAACATCCTCCCTCCCCCGTCACAGAGGAGGGTCAGTTGCATAACGTGCTGGCACTGCCAGCAGCCTTCCCTGCTTAGTCTAATTATATTTTTAAGAAGCCTGTGTTGAAGTTTCCCAGGATTAAGGCAGCCTCAGAAGAGCCGGGCAGAGCTCTGTAAACCCGATAGCTCTGTGAACATTGTGCCTAAGCCCCTGGGCGCCGTGTCTCTTGGACAGGGTGCCCAGGGGAGCAGCCCCACCGCTATTTGAGGAGATCTTTCCTGAAAAGCGAGGTGCGGAGGGGGGTGTTCCCAGCAGCCGCTCTCTCTGAGCCCCCCAGCTCTGCCGTGCTGCCCGTTATTGAAGGCAAGGCTCGGCTATGTAAATCTGGAGACCTCCAGTGCTCGGGCTGGAAGCATTACGGCTGGTGTCCTGCCAGACCTCCCTGTCCCCGCTCACATCCAGCTTGCTCAGTAATCGCTTCCAGTCAAATAAATGCCATAGCAATAAAATTCTTCTGTACTAAACTTGTTGCGTTTTCAGCCTTTCTGGATGCAACGGTCCCACGTAACCCACGCCATACTCCGCAGAGCGCGTGCGGGTGCGATACGGGACTTCTCCAAGAATATGAACCGTGGTTACGGCTGGGACCCGGCCAGACGGGGAGGCGGCGGGAGCGGTGTGAGGGGGGGCCGGTCCCCGCGCCCGAGGCTGCCGCTCCGGGCTCCGCCCGGGGGCCCAGGCCGCGGCCGGGCGCAGCCATCGCCCCGCGGTCGCGGCGATTCCATGGGCCGATGCGCCGTGTCCCAGCGGAGCGCAGCGAGCCCGGGGCCGGGGCTGGTGAGAGACTGCCTCCCTACCCTCCCCGTCGCCGCCGGCCGGGCCCTGCCCCGCG
>VWZL01001848.1:39252-67082 GCA_013396915.1 Stercorarius parasiticus
GGGGCTGCGAGCCACGGGGTGGGTGGGTGGCCGCGTTTTGGGCGGGGCGAGGAACGGTGGGGATCCCGGAGGCTCCCCCGCACCCGAGCAGCTCTGTCCGCGGCTCTGCCCCGCTGGAGAACCCCCCGGCGGCCCGGGGAGAGCGGGAGCTCGGGCGAGATGGGCCCTGCGAGGCAGTGCCTCAGGGGAATGGGCGCAGCGCCTCCGCCCGCACGCGAGTCAGTCCGAATTAATGCTTTTATCCGCTTCCTCGGCGTTTTCCAGGAACCGCCGCTGAGGAACAGCCCCAGCCCTCCCAACAGCACCGGAGGCACCATTGACAGCGATAGCTGGGATCCGCGATTCAATGACATCCCCTCTTCTGTTTCCCTGCCCGCCAAGAACAGAAAGAACTTTAGTCAGCTCAAGCGAGCAAAACCCTACAGTTCCCTGTTCCAGCGGGCAAAACCCGGCAACTTCCTGCCAGAGCGAAAGCAAATCGATAAGATCAGGAAGAAGAAAAAGCTGAAGAGGAGGGAAACAGAGGTATCTGCAGAGGAGGACTACGAGGAGAAGCTGCTGGAGCTGGAGGGAGAGGACTCTTACGTAGAGACACCGATGAGCCCCTCGTCTGAGGGCGACCCTCAGTCTGCGGCCGAGCACTGCTCGGTGTGGGACTCTGACACCCCTTCCAGCGTCTCTTACCCTGCCGTGACGGCCGAGCAGACGGTGGAGATCCAGAGCGTGGGCAAGCGAACGGTCATTCGGCAGGGCAAGCAGGTGGTCTTTCGAGATGAGGATGGTACCGGCGACGACGAGGACATCATGGTGGATTCGGGTAGGTGGCCTGGCTGTCCAAGGAGGGTTAGCCAGGTGGACGCGGTGGTGCTGTTGCCGATCGCTTTGCTACTTTACTTGTAGCATGAGGATAATGGCAAAGCGTGCTGTCTGGGCAGAATTAATAGCGGTTGGCTTTTTGGGGGGAAGGAAGGGGTTGGTTGGCTGCTTTTGCAATAAACTGAGTGAAAAGCTGTGGCTTTAAAGCAGCGGCTGGTTCTTCTCTCCTGGATTACGGCCTCTCATGTACTGCTGAGGGTCTCTTCCTGTGCAGGAGAGACTAGTTTCACTTAAGATGTGGAAGAATGAGCCAAGTGCCTGCCTTTGAAACCCAGGTACTTAATGTAGCGCAAAAGGAGAGTAAATTCCCGGTGCAGGTGAGAGGCGCTGGCTGTCAAAAACATAGCTTGCTGTTTGGCTTTGCAGATGACGATTCGTGGGACCTAGTCACTTGCTTCTGCATGAAGCCATTCGCCGGGCGGCCGATGATCGAGTGTAACGAGTGCCACACCTGGATCCACCTCTCCTGCGCCAAAATCCGCAAGTCGAACGTCCCAGAGGTCTACATATGCCAGAAGTGCCGGGACTCCAAGTTTGACATTCGCCGTTCGAACCGTTCCCGGACGGGCTCGCGCAGGCGCTTCCTGGACTAGGGGAGGGAGGCGCGTGCTGGTGCTGCTTGGGCGGGCGGGCGAGCCGGACCCCGGCCGGGAGGCTGGGCAGAGCTCCCCCGAACTGCTGCTGCTCAGGCTGAAGGGCTGTCCGGCCGCCTGCCGGAACAGGGACGAGGAATTGCCACGTCGGGGGCAACTGGGGCTGGAAGAGGCCGACTGGTCAAAACTGCTGCTAGATACCGATTAGCTCAAGGGACAGACTAAGCTCTCTGGGTTTGGTGGGGTTTTGTCCGGTTACGACTATGAATTGGGTGATGTCTGGGGAATGTATAATACCTTTGCCACGTATGTTTTCTCATCCCATCGGGAAACTGCAAACCTTCTCTGTGCTAAGAGACTCCTCCTCCTCCAAAGAGGGAGGAGGGGGGAATCTGTGTGAAGAGTCTGAAAAGTAAATGGCCACGTGTTTTAATTTTAATGTAATATTATACCTGCCCATTTGTCCGTATATATCAATCTTAGATACTCTAAGGCTCTGTAGGAGTGAGCGTCAATGCATACTGACGTCTGCACGATTGGCCTCCTTCAGCGGGCCTGGGCAGTAGGGGAGTTCTGGGATTTGGCATCGTTCACCTGGAAATAGGACTTCTTCCTGCACCGAGGGACCGGCGCCTTTAAAGAAGGGAGCAGCCCTTTTTCTGGACAGGCAGCGCTGGGGATTAGCAACATCGGATTTCTTCCTAGAAGGTCTCTTTTTCGTGACTTTGTTTTCCATGATTGGCTCAAATGTGTGTATGGGGGGTACTGTTTGCTCCACTTCCCAGCCCTTCGTTAAACTCTTAAGGTGCTGTTTTAAGAAGACGATGACTCTCCCTTTCTCAGCCCAGAGTTCAAACGTGGACTGTAAAAGGAGCCATAGTAAACTTAGAACCTGGCAGGTCTGGTTTGGGATTTGATCATTTCCATCCAAGTACTACAGCTGAGTTGACTTTTGTTTTCGCTGTTTGTTTTTTGAGAATGGATTTGTAATCAAAAAAACCAGAATCTTTAACCTCTTGGTTGCAAATTATACAGAGAAAAGCAAATGCAGGCTACGCAGCTAGCAAGATGAAGTGCAATGAAGATCCATCCGATGCAGGGGAGGACAGGAGAGTGCTGAGGCCCCCGCCGATGCTGCGGTCCCTCGACGGGACTTCCTGGGGCCTCAGCCCGAGGGAAATCCGTTCAGAAACGTGCCAGGGAGTTGAGGCTCGTGAGCACGGGCACCGAGATGGTGGCGTTGTTCCTCAATGACCAGAGTGAGCTGTGTGTATCGCACAAATTTGGTTTATGTTTTGAGGTATTTCTCTGCAGTTACACCTGATGAACAATGAGTGTTCTGTCTGGTGGGACCATGAGGGGAGTCACTGGCCATACCGCGGCCAAGGCAGGACTAGCCATACTGGTAGGAATGCGTCCACGTTAGTCCTGCAGATACACCGCGTTGGACCACCCGCCTTATCCAAGTACTGGCTCATCGGGAGATGCATCCTGGTGATGACCAAGGGTCTTCCCGGCACACAGAGCCAGGTACCCTCCTTCTGATGGCTGACATGGGGCTGCCAAAGCTCCAGGCCCAGCACTGACATGCCTGCGGCTCCGCTGCGGCGGACGTGGGGGTGTGAGAGCTCTGCCGGCATGGGTCAGGACGATGGAGCTGCACCACGTGCAACTGTTCTTCTGTCCTGCTTCTTTATAAAAATCCCGTTCCACCAAGCTGCAACAACTGACTCTGGGTTCTGAAAACCAGCTCCAGCTTCTGTAAAATCTTAAGACCATGACCATGGTACGCTGCCTTCCAGAAGCTATGTGGAACCACCGAGGAGTTTGCCAAAGACTTGCCCCCGATGGCTGCCTGACTGTTCTTTGCAGCCAGAAAAATAACCAAAGTTCTCAAATGCTGCCATTTCACTCTGCAAACAGAAAGACTTTGGAAGATCCCAGTCGCAAGCTGCGTAAGGGTTGGACCTGCTCTGAAAACTTGTATCTCTGAGTTTACAGCATGTCTGCAATTCAAGTGGACCTCCGTGGAATGCGCTCCCTGAAGCTTTTATGGGAGAAATGGCAAACTGCCAAGCGAACTGTCTCTCTTTCACAGAGGTTCGATACTAATCAGTGTGACTGACTCTTGTTCTGTTACCTTTTCAGATTTATCCCAATAGATGGTGTCCGACAAGTCCAGCACGTTACAATATCAGCAGAGAGAGAAAAAAAAAAAAAGTAACATCTCCATTCTTTTAGTTCATCACTTTCAGCCATGTATAATTATAGTTTAATTCAGAACTTTATTTTTTCATTAAAACTGTTTTAATGAAACATGTTTTTTTTTCTTAAATGTGAAACAAGTGAACAATGATTTTGTTTTGTTCCGAACTCGGGAGTCTGCTGTTATGATTTACTGGTGTGTAAAGCAGTTGTGCCAGGTGGCAGCAAGACTTGATGCTCCAAGTGCTCTTCCCTACACGATGCACAAAGTCGGGTGCGGATACGACGTGCTGCAAACGCACCTTTCATGTGCTGGCAGGCATCACCACCTCCCTTTGCAGCAGTTGCTCCTTGCCCAGCCTCTGCTCTAAGGTAAATTGCGGTGGGTCCCGTTCCTGGCGCAGGGACAAGCACGGGGCAGGGTGGAGCGATGGGGGCAGGCGATGCCGGGGGCAGCCGGAACCCAGAGTGGCCGAAGGTGGACGGGCTGCTGCACCGGGCTCGCTGACGGGGACCTGCAGAAAGGTGTGGAGGCTGGTACGGGTCCCAGGAGAGGGCTGGGGTTCTTCGTGGAGAGCGCCTGAAAGGCAGGCTTGGTGTGAAGAGGCCAGGCATGGGGCAGGGTGAATCACAGCAGGTGAGACTGCTGGCCAAGGTGGCCCCATGCCCGTCCCACTTGCCTGAGAGCCCGGTCCCTGCAGGACCGGGCACTGCAGCCTTGGAAACACCTGGCCTGCTCAGCCAGACCCAAAAACCCCCTTTAAACCCTCTGTGAGCTGCGCCAAAGGGGAGCTCCTTCCCTCCCACCCCTGGGTGGCACTGAGGACCCCAAACCACCAAAGGGATGCTGGTGCCACCCCTCAGCTCCTGTTTGCGCCGTGATCCTGAAGGCGCTGCATTCAAAGCAGAAGCCTTGACACCTCGGCGAACTTAAAAGATGTCTGGAAATGGTGCTGGTCGATATTAGAAGCTAAGCTCTGGCTGCTTATAGCTTCTATTTTAATTCTGTTTGTAGTTTTGTATTACGTATAGTGATCAATAGAAGTCCCAGAGGAGCTGTAGCTGTAAAATGGCAGCTTCTCCCAGAGCAGAAATGGTGGTGGTGAAAGCAGCGGTTTTTTAAGTGGGGCTATTCTTACAGTCTCTTTAAAACTTTGCACTGATAGCAAATAAGGATGAGAGTAGGTATTCAGCAGGAGAGACCGACCCAACACCTGGCTCCGAGGGAGGAGATGACAGGACAGGGAGCGGACTCCACCGTGTGGACACCATTCAGCAATGCTCGACAAGTACAAACACTGCAGGGAAGCAAAAATGGAGCTGGAGCATTAACTACTGCAGAGAAGAACCTGCTGCAGCAGCCTCACGGATGGGGAAGGGCACTCGCAGCACTTGAAAGGAGAAAAGCAAGAGTCTGAATCCTTGCTGGGCTGATCTGGCAGGAAAAAACAAGCTATATACTTTTTATGATGTTTAGCCAGGGAACGGGGCAAGGCCTGTGTCAGTATTAATCGTGAGGGATTTTACTTTAACGAGAGTTGCAAATTCAAATGTTCAAAGTACAAAGTTAAGGTTCATCTGCCCCTTGCACAGATTTCTTTGCAATTAGAGAGAAGGTTAATTCTGAAGTGCTGTGGGGAGACAGCGCAGGGGGGAAGGCAGGAGAACCGAGTCCCATCTCTGACGAGAACACAGCTGTGACTGAGGAGAGCACCCGCCTGCCGTCAAGCCCTGGCCGTGTGGCCGAGCCGTCCTCAGGTATGAACGCGCTGCCCGAGTTGCACGGGACGGGGTTTGGATGGCTTTCACAGCAGAACCGGGGCCTGGAGCTCTGGCTCCTTGTCGCCTTTCACTGGCTGGGCCACCCAGGGATGTGGCTGTCAAAGACGAGAGCACGCACAGGAAAACAAGGGAAGACTCTAAAAAGTAAATCCTAAACCTGTATCCCCACCTCAAAACCTTCCAGTGTAAAGGCTCTGGCTGGAAAGACCAGCATGGGTTCCCAGATCCCTATTAAGGTATTTTAAGCATTTGCTGGATCAATCAGAGACGGACGTGTCACCTCATGTTTCTATGGCATTTCAAAGTTTGCACCCAAAGGTGCCACCCCGTTACAGGTTTTAACAGCTGGAGCAGGAACAACGCACTCTGGCTCTCCGAAATGTTATCTGTCAAGCGTAGCAATACCATGGGATATCTTGGAGTATCGAAGCAGTTTTTAGAATCCCATTGCTATTTCTCCACACTTTAATGTAGACAATATGCAAGAAAACACTTTCACGAGGGCAGAAACTGCCTCAGGAAGTTGTCAGAAACGAGGAGGATTGTTTTATTGTGCAAACTTTTTTCATTAAATCACTCCTCAGTGCCATTGCCCCGCAGATACAGGCCTATGGTAAAATTCTTCTTTGTAATTAGCAGTAAATGTGTTGTCACTATTTTGCACTTGCTTATGCAAAAGTTCATTCTCCTCCTGGGAGTGTTTTGCCACATCCGAGTCACTACAGACCGGCCCTTACTCTTGACCAGACGCTTCATGCAGTGACAAGGCATGGAAAAGGAATTTCTGGTGGAGATTTCTGCCCAGTCCAACTCGTTACAGATAAAGTGATCCAAAGAGGTCAATACGCAGGATGTGACAGAGGGTGCAGTTACATTTACACAACTTGCAACCCTTGCTTTTCAGGAGTTTATTTTCAAGAGTGTCCTACAGATGCAAAGGGAACATGGGCTACTTTTCAGCTGAATATAATTTATTGCACATTTTACATTTAAATTCAGATCAACAGAACACAGCAAGTGTTCTGAACATTGAATCTGTTCAATCCCAACAGCAAGTGGAATAAAATCCTGCACCAGGAGCTAGCTGCTCACACGTGAAGAGTTTTGTTTTGTTTTTAATAAAAACAAGCGAACACCCCTTCGCTGTATCCACTTGTTTTTTAGAGTGGGGGCATCTCTTTCAGACTGGCTCAAATAAGTCTGCTTTTGGAAATCTAATTCTCCTGTTACAAGGACTCGAGCAAAGAGAACCACCGTTGCACAGAAAAAGGGGCCGGGTACGTGTCAGGAAATGATTCATGGCAGTTGTTGTCAAAAGCAACAATGCACTGCCAAGGTGCAGTTGGTTTTTCCCCTCTGTCTCTCACCTGTAAGCAATGAAGGCTGCTCTGGGACTCACCAAGAGCAGAACTGTGACTGAGAAACAGCCACCGTTACTCCTTTTCTCTATGAAAAAGACTGGGTAGTGTTGACGTGCGCAGTGTGTAGCAGATAGGATAAGGCTGCCGTTTCCATCTGCTGTGTCACTACAACAGGACTGCCCTTTTTGCTGGTAAATCACTGGCATGGCTTCTATGCAGGAGTAATCCAATGGATTTATGTCATAATTGATGCTTTTTAGAAAGGGCAGTGAATTTTACGTTTTCAGCTCTTTACCCACTTGGCATGTCTCCTCACTCTGGTCTGATTTACTTGTATAAACTACATTCCCCTTTTTCCTAGAAATAAATTAGATGGGAAAAGACAGTTGCATCATCAGAATCAAATGAAATGAACTGCTGTCCTTCTCCCCCATTGGCTTTCCTCTTTCCTTGAAAACCTTGATAGTACGTGGTTCTAGGTGGCAGAAGAATTAATAAGACTATTAAACCCCATGTCCTTGTCTGGAATAGCAGTGTTTGAAATGAGCAGCTGGATGGATTCATGCTGAAGAGGTCCATGTTACTACAAAAGGCAAAGAATTCCAAACATACTTGTTCTTAACAAGTACATTTCAAATACAGATTTGAGATGGAAAACAGTCTCTGTCCTCTTTCCAACAAAAGGATTTACACAGAGGCCTTCCAGGAGGTGGCCAGAGAACTTAACTTCTCCTCAGGAGCAGGAAAAGGTATGTTACCTACCCCAGGAAGGATGTGGAGAAGTGAGAACAACAGGTCTTCTTCCCTGCCCAGTGCAAGAAGATATACGTGAGACCACACAAACGGACTGTGGCCAAACGGCAGCAGCAAAGACTGGGCTGCGTGACGGGTGGTGCTCAGCGCCCGCTCGCACAACCTCAGCAGAAAGCACTGCGCATTCAGAGTCACGTTGCTTTATTGGTTACTGAGCCACAATTCAGAGAAGTATTGCCTTGGAGCCACCTGTAGAAGCAGGTTCTCTCACTCTGTCTCCTAACATAACTGGTAGGACACCACCTGCTATAGAATAGTAAAAATAAAAATGTCTCTGTTCAAACTTGTAGCGTCCGGGGGAAGGTTTTGTAGTTTCCGTTGACCCAGGTACCGTAACAGAGGTGCAGACTCTCACCAGATTAGCCATCTGCATCGATTCTGTGAGCTGTTGGACGAGAACAATAAACGGATACATGCCACTTCTGTCGGATGACACACATCACAGCCTGAACTTACCACCGTACCAGGGGCAGACAGGAACATTTCTGGCTGCTAATTAAACATGATTCATTTACACCTCCAACGTACTCACGGAAACTTTAGAAGTTGAATATGCTGCTTAAATTGAGCCAGGGAGCTGGTCTAGAGTGTAAACACGAGGTTTGTGCCCGTTACCCAACTCCCCAGACCTACAGGGGTACCAGTAAAACTTGTCACTAGCGGATTTCACAAAATTACTCTGGCAGAGAAAATGTTCCGGCACATAGATAAATGGGGATAAGGAATAAATCTGGCTCAGGCCTCCACCTTGCCTTCATACATTCAATTCAGTCCTCAAAGGGCAATCCAATGCTGGGAATTGCCCAGCAGGGACACCAGCAGCTGTAGGAGGCCTCTGCTTCTAACTCCAGTTAGATGGTATGAACAGCTGCAGTGGTGCTGCTGAGCTCTTTTAGGTCACGCTCCAGAGGCACGTCCATTTCAGTACCCCCAGTTCTGAACCCCAGAACCCCAGTTCTGCGCGCTTCGCCACGCAGAGCTGAAGCAATCCTTTACTGGTTCCTGCAGGAAGAAGCAGAGCGGTCCTTGCTACTTACATTGCTTTGGTATCCTAAGGGCCTCATTGTCAGCTGACATCACCTGGTGCAGAACTCCTCGGAACTGATAAAGCACTTTCAAACTCTTCTCCTCACCCACGCAGGGGTCGTAGAAACCTGGCAGCCCAACCTTGAACCAGAGAAGGACAGAACGAGCATCAGGGAATGAACTTTCACAGCTCTTCGACTGACCAAAAATATTTATTAGTGCCAGAACGAGGTGTCACTAAAAAAAAGAGGAGTTTTGTTGCCAATGAGATGAGACAAGAAGCTCAGGAATTGCCTCCCCAGTAGCAAGTTCTAAATGCAGAAAAGCGCGAATCAGGGGAGTGGGAAGTTTCTGGGTACAGACCCAGAGTCTGCAACACACAGTCACACGCTGCAAATACACAGACACTGTTTCTTTGGCACTGGAAATGCCCAGAGAAACAGAAGTTCCTGGAGGTTGACAACACTTGGTATGTAAATGGCTTCTGTACATTGATCTGGAGTCACTAGCTTCAAGCACAGCGGAGAGGTCCCCCAGTAGGACAGCATACGGTTCAATCGAAATTCTGAGTCACTCATTTGAGCTCTCAGGTCTGGGCTTTGACACAACAGCTACGTACCTTGGATGCTTCTGTAAGGATGAGTTTAGAGTCTTTCACCAAGCACTGCAGGGGCACCGTCACATCTATCACTTTCACCTTCTCATTCTTCCTGCTGTTGTCATTAACAAACTTCCCATACCAGGCGTTCACTACAATCAAACCTGCATTTCACAGGAAATCACAGATGTGATGAAAGGCTTCCCACCGACAGCTGGGCAGACACTTACAAAAAGACCATCCCTGCATTTTCTCTTGCTTTCAGCCGGGTGGTGAGAGTGACTTGTGTCTTGTATATTATTTTACCATTATTATTATTTTCCTTTTCTGTTACTGTTCTATTAAACTGTCTTTATCTCAACCCATGAGCTTTTATGAGTTAGTTTTTTTTTTTACCCTTTCCCCTCCTTTTCTCCCCGCCCTTCTGGGGAAGGGGGGTGGTGTGAGCGAGAGGCTGCATGATCCCAGTTTGCTGGCTGGGGTTAAACCACAACAACGATCCGGGAGCAAACTGTGTAAGCTAGAGACCAGTGAAATGTAAACTTCAGACTTCAACTTTGGCACATATTTACACACACACCTCTCTTTTGTGAGGAGGTGAATCCAGACTATTATCTTCAGCCTGTTGATCCACCTCACAGCACGTCCCAAGATAATATTCAGCGGATCCCTACCAAGCTCAGGCACCACAAGCCAAATCATAATGGAACTTCCCCACTACACACACAACAGCAATTACACTCTGCTTCATTAGGGGTGGAAATGAAGAAGTGATACCTTGCATTTCTCCCCCCCAGCCCCCCAGCCTTTGCATTGTTCCTTCCTCTCTCCAAATTTATGGAGCAAGTAAACAGTGCTGTAATCTTTACCCATTCTGGCTTCCTCTGCTTCAATTATCCTCCGGACAGACTCTTGCATTAACCGGACCTGTCACAACACAAGGGGCAGAGCAAAAATCAAGCAGTGTCAGGTACTGTGTCCTGGTTTGAGGTAAAACAGAACCAATTTTCTGATTTGTAATTTTACTTTTTAGCTGGGCCTCTTCTAACTGACTGAACTCGGAAATTAACAGCATGTTGTTCAGAAACTGTTCACTCTCAGAGTGATAAGACCTGATTACACCAAGGAATGGTGTGCACAGAGGCCCTTGCTTATACTTACTGCTACAACAACCAAGGTCAGCTAACTTCGTTATTTCCCCTGTTAGAGGGTTGGAAGCGGAGAAGNATACAGTTTTGTATAGATTGTATACTTTTTTAAAATTTTATTATTATTTATTATTTTCTTATTTATTATATTTTCATTAAAGTAGTTTAGTTTTTTTTCTAAACTTGTAAATCTCTTTATCTCTTCCTCTCCTCTCTTGGGAGACAGGGGGAGGGAGGGCCATCTGTCATTCTGATTGGCCAATCCGGCCAAAACCACGACATACTGTGCCCAAAAGAGAAAGGCCCAGAGTGAAAACAGCTTCCTTTAACCAAGGGGGATTAGTTACGGGAAAGACTTACTGCAGCTTCAGCTTCCTGCTTCTTCTGAAGGATGTCACTGGCTGTATTCTCCCTCTGCTTCTCCAGCTCTCTGGCATACAGAAGTGAACATCATGTCAGGTCTACGCAAGGGATGGGATTCAGCCACAAAGTGGCAGATGTCTTCTTACCCACCCCAATTACAGCTGACCCACAACCTCACACAAACGAGCTCAGTTTTAAGGTTTTTCCCCACCTTTCAAGATATTTTAGTAGGCTTCCAGAACTCAGTAGCATGGATGGTACAGTGAACCACAGTGCCTCAGCTGGATATCCCAGCCTTTGCACCAGGCTCCCAGAAGCACCTCAGTGGGACTTCCCAGCTCTGAATTTAAAACACAGTCTTGCCAGCTCACCTCTCCTTTTGTGCCCTGAGGTAGGGTTTGATGATTAGCCTGTGCATGGCAAAGTAGATAACTAGAGGTCCCACGGTGGCATAGAATACGGCACTGGGAAGCAGCTGATCTGTTAGGTGGACAGGGAAGAAGTAGGTCTGGCTAGCCCTGTTCAACCTGGAACAAATAAAGAACAGAACGACAGGTGAGAGGAGATGCAGAGTTTAATGTGCTTGATTAAGTACACTTAGCAGCAGTGTACGCTGCTGAACAACGGCTGAACCAAAGGAGAGATGAATGATGAGCTCAAAAAGGTGAAAATCTGATAAAACGAAACAAGACAATGGTAAGACAGACAGCTGACACTACCCATAGCCAGACTGTTATGTAGCAGACATCTCTTGTGAGAGCACCTGACCATTCTAAAGTGGTTTTTTAATCTTAGAAGAGTTTATTTGGTCATTAATTTAACCAGCGAAAGGGACCAACACCATCATAAAGAGAAAGGAAAATGCTTACAGAGAAGGTCTATGTTCACAACACTGTCATGTGCCTTCAAGGAAGGAGGACATTAATATTTTTCTGACGCTTATAAAATATTTATTTTAGAAAACATTAGTTTTCTTGGGACAGCGGTCTCTCTGGCACGCCCTCTGCTGGCATCAATTAAAAATGACTCCAGTATATGAACCCTTCAAGAGCTCTGCCCTCTTTGTGAACTGCATCTTATTAATAGTAGAATCACCTATATTAGTTAACGATAATTCACTTATAATCATATAATGGTAATTCAATTATATTATTGTGTACAGCGTTATAAAAACAGAATGCAATTAAATACATTTCTATTAATAATATTTTCGGAAATCTTGCATCCACTTACCGTAATACTGCAAACCTTACTTTAAGCTGTATTTTCAGAATATTTTGATGCACACCCACACTAGTCCTGAAAGAGGTGGCTCAGGCTCAGAGTAACACCAGCAGAAGGCACACGTTGCTTCCGATGGGCACCATGTGCATTAGAGGTGAGGGCAGCTGCAACCTTTCATAGTGATATATCAATATACCTGTACTGCCCTAAGATTGGGACCTTCCCACCTGAATATTGGAAATAGAATAATGCAGGTTATAGTCAGCCTCTGCAATCTAGAGTTGTAATCTTGAACTGACTTGATTTTCAAAGACACTCCTTGGGGAACACCAACACTGACGGTGGCTCCTAAAATGCTGTGTCTGGAAATCTTCCTCTCTGCTCCATATTCCACAATGGTCCCGAAGAAACCTGCCCTAGAACGACAGAACCAAATACTGGTAAGACAAAGAAGAGTCTTGAATTTCTCTTTACTGAATCCTGTGATTCCCCAACAAATAAAACATGGAAATACATCTGTGTGAAGCAGATGTTGGCTACTGGGAGATTCTACAAGATGAGACTAGGCATTCCATCTTGTAAAATACCAAACAGGCTACAAGAACTTCTCATTTTCTTATTGGTGATGATGTAAAGGTATCACACAGGTAATTTTAAGTCCCACTTATCCAAAGAGGCACACAGAGCTAAGCCTCCATGACATTCATTTCAGTGGTTACTAGACTTAATTAACGAAAAGCAGACGCCCAAAGACCACAGCAGCATTGGATTTGTGTGGAACCTGGAGGCCTACAACAGCAGATGACACATTCTCCAGGCCACGAGCAATGTGAATTTTCTCTTGCACACTTACTTGAGAGAACCTTTGACTCGTGTTTGATCTTCGTCCTGGAACTTATGCTGATAACTGACCATCATGAAAGAATGGGGGATTCCCAGCTGAAATACAAGAGGCACAACCGTATGAAAATGTACCCTCGGCCACCACTGAATGTTCCCCCAAATTTCCTTTCTTATCCTCTAAGTGGCATAGAAAACAGCAACGCTTGCCACTTACTCATCACAGCCTGCAATCTCTGCAGTCTGTGCTGTGCATCCTGACCCTAATCTGAGCTGATCCACGTTAGATATCACCATGTTGGGTGAAAAGTGTTGTGCTCTGCCAAAAGCAGCTGGTTACCTACGTTACGTGTTCATATGAGACAGCACCAACTGCTGCATTATTCTCTAGTCCCACGCCAAAACACTGCTGGGACAGAAAAACCGAGACGCTTCTCTCCTATGGGATGGTATCACCGTCTCCTGCGTACAGCAACAGGACTCTCACCTGTAACGCCACGGTGAAATGGCTGGTTTTTGTATCCCGGACAATACTAGTGTTCATGGCTGACTGGATGCCCCACCGCCACTGTAAGTAGCCCATCGTGTTCTTGTCGAGGTTGCGGGCGAGGACCGTGGTGAGGCCTGGGCGGATCCCACGGGACGAAAACTGCAGGGCACAGTTTGTAGTGATGAAACTAGGAGAAATAAGGAAATCATCAGTGATAAAACACAGGCTCCCAGATGGCCTCAGACTCCTCTTTGCCCAGGAGCCTTGCTGAATACACACACTATCCTGCAAAGAGCATGACGTCTGAGGGTTTCGGGAAAAACTCCAAACTAACTTAGACTGTACTGACTACAGCTGTGCCCAGAAGTGCAGGCTCATGCCCTAGTTTATTGGTCTGTGCCATAATGCCGCAGCCAACGCAGCAGGTTGCCCTCCAGCCTTCACCCTTCTTGCCCGTGGCAGATAAAGTCCTGGTCTTCTGCAGAGGCAGAACACTTGGGCTGCTAGAAGACAGCAGCCCTGCTATTTAATAATCCTCAAGCATCAGCTCCAAAAACCAGCATTAAAGGACTCTACAGGGAACAAGACGCCAGTATAAGCTCTGAGGAATGGCATATTTACTAAGTTAGAAAATATAAAAAGAAGAAGGTCTACACTGGAACCTACGATACTCTAACATATGTCTTCAATCACAGCCCGAGACCTCTATTCATTTGTAAACAGACAGCATGCCAGTGGCAAATTTGGCATTACTTCCCTAAAATATGACATATCATCTCCTCTTTTGCTGTCAGAAACTGTGTCTCACACATGGAAGTCCCAGAAGAGCCACAGATGCTGACACTAAAACACCAGGGAGCTTTATTTACGTGTTATACTTCACAATGATCAGACAGCACAATCTCTTGAGTTTTCCCTCATCGTTAGTTTGCAGAAAGCCACTGATATCATTCTGAATTGTATGATATTTTATAAACCACTGTGTATTTTATTTAATTATTTATTTAATTTATTTAACATGAATTCAAGCCGCTTCATTCCTTTGTGCAGAATATTAACCGTTAGACCATTTTTCTAATATTTACCATCTTGGTGTAAGATTACGGAACATCTTCAGACCGAAGAGAGGTCCCTGAAGGTCTCCTGCTCCAAACTCCAGCTGTTTAAATGCACAATGCCAAATCGTTAGAAGAAAACATCTTTTACAACAGTGACAAAGCACTTCACCAGCATCACTGACATTACAGACATTTTACTCATCTGAGTAACATTCACCATGTATTTCAGCATCCTCTTTTCTGCAGGCTTTGCATTCAGAGTAAGAGGTGTCTCACCGAGCAGGGTCCTCATGAGTAAAACAAAACCATTTCGTAGTTCTACAGGCTGCTGCTCCTACGAGCACCTGCTCTGGCCGCTCCAGCGCAAGTGGAGGAAACCCCTCCATTGCGGCAATGCTGCCACCAGCTCTGCTGCTGCGCCAGCTCAGCGGCTGCAAAACACACCTGTTGCTCCAGCCACCAGCCTGGGTGACTTCCAGCGCTGCTATTCAATGTTTATGTGGTGCTGTTCAGTCTCATTAATGGAAGCAGTTCTTAGACCCGACACTGTTCATGACAAAACCCGCAAAAGCAGTTCCTACTACATCTACTACATCTTAGTTTATTACGTGGATTTTTTTAAACTTTTTTAGTCATCTGACACATGACAATATCCACAAGCTCCCGCATTACCAATATTACAAAATCCTGATGCAAACCAAATGCCTCCATTGTATGAATTCTCAAATGAGAGGAAAACTCACATTTCTCACAAGCTGAGGAAACAGGTTAGCAGCAGCTAGTGTGCAAAAGGGAAGGTGCAGAAAGCAACAACCGGCCAGCCATAGCATCCCAAAGCCACTGGTCTAGTGAGGCTACTTAGATCATAGCTGCCTGGGAGCCAAACTATTTTCCCCCAGAACTTCTTCCCTTGTGAACAGAGCAGTTTCTGAAGTGAAGGCAAACTATCACGCTGCCCAAGGTGCATGCTCATAGCCTCCAGAAGGCACCTGGGAGGTGTCAGTGAAATTGCAAAGGCCCTGGAGACAACAGGTAACAATTCCGTCAGCATAAGTGAAGTCCAAAATGCACAGCCAAACGGAAAGGGGAAACAACTAAGAAAAAAAAGGTTTGGCATTCCTTTTTTCCAAAATTCCTTTGAGAATTCCTTTTTCTACATTCTACAGAACATACAAAATGAGAGATGAAACAGAGCTGAAATTCCCTAAAGAAAATACACAGTGGGTAACTAATCCAAGCAGCCTGAAATAAACTGGATATAAAAACGTGTAACAGCTAGCACTCTTACCTCTCCCCACCCCTTGGCAGATGTCACTCGTCTCAGAGCAAGATTAATCGACCCACCTCCATTCCCGTTCTGGGTGGAAAGGTTACCAGACAGTATTGCTGTGTCTGTGGCAGTCAGTGGTGCCTGAAAAATTAATATATTGTTACCAATTATTTGATCCCATTTAATGCATACTCTGCAAGGACATAATCACGACTGCAGAGTGTAAGCACAGAGAGACAGGTAACGCTCCAGTTGACTCCTCCCCATCCCCTAAGCCCAAGCGTTTGAATCAGACATGGCCACACTTGCTCTAAATTTTGTAGTCAAAGATCAAGTATGGCAAAAAGTGAGATAATTCTTACAGTACCAGATATTTGTGACATCTTTAATGTACCACCTTGAAGACCTGAGCCTGAGCTGCAAATCCTTCTCATGTCTAGGTCAGAATTAGACTGTACACACGCTGTACAGTCAACATGCAGCCCTGCTGGAACTGGGCTTCCTCTTCCCACCCGTGCTGGTGATCGCCTCCTTCCATAAATCAAGATGAGAGCCCCCTGAGCAGTGTCTCATTTTGGGTTGCTTTGTGCTGTAGCGCCTCATTAGCTCGGGCACTGCTCCACACCAGCAGTGTCTGCCCTCTTACCTCAATGGACTGCGATATGTGCATTTTGTTTATCTCAATCTGGGGAAAGCTGCTCCCGGGCACATCTTCGTATTCTTCGTCGTAACGATCAAAGAGGTCAGTGGCATCTATTCCAACACTAATTGTTCCCTAAGGAATGACAAGTGAAAGAAGTACTTAGCATTAACAAACATCCAGCATTTATAGGCCAAATGGCTAAACCGTCCTTGTACACGATTACATTCTTAGAAAGTTTTTTCTTTTTCTGCAATTACCTTTTCCACACTAAAATGCATTTCTTATGCATTCAAGACAAACAAAAATGAACGATTACAATATCCTAAAACAGCAATACAAATCATAAAATAAACTGGATAACAGACAGTTTTTCAGCAGGAATACAACTTGTAATACTAGTAGGTAATTTTCTATTGTGACACATTACAGAAGTATGTAGAACACTTTTACACAGCAGGTTTCTTCTCCCCCCACAACTGACTCTCCACAATTATTAGAAGTTTTAATAGTATATTCTAGAAATCTATTTTCTTCAATGGAATGTGGCCAGAAATCCTCTAAATGCTTTCTTCTTATGAGTTATCTGAAACAATTTCGTTTTGAGCCGCATCATGCATTTGCAACTGACCTCGTTAGTCAAAAATGTTGTTTTCTTTTTCTTAGTTTCTATCTTGTAATCAGAGGAAAAGCTTGACAAAGATAGACTTTTAGTCAGTGGTGAATATTTCCTTTCTCAGACTATAGAAAAGCTTATTCCTGCAAAAAACTAGGCCACAGCTAAATAGTCTGGGTACCTGCTGCTGTGCTCACTCAGACGAACTGCAAGAGTGGGTTTATCTGAAAAGGGCACAATTAGATCCTTGACTGGGTCATATAACTTCCAGAGGCTTTGGAAACCTCCCCTATAGACCTATTAAACAGCATTCCAGCTCACATAAAATGTACCAGTTGCAATAAAAAACCCTCCTCTGTGCACCAGCACAGAATGAACTCTGAGCAATTTGTATAAAGAAACTCAATAGCCTGGTAGGTACAAAAACCACTCAGAGTCCAAGTACGGACGGAATAATTTCTTATTTCAATCTGAATGAGCATTTTTCCTTGCTCACTCCTCTCGAATCAAATGCTGAACCACAAACATAGGAAGAATTGCAGAGTTTGTCAGGACTCAAAACTTCTCTCTGGTTTGGGTCCCAATTATTTATTTGCTGTGGCGATTCCCGACCTCTTCTCAATGTTTATTTTCTGATTCCTTACACAGCAAATATTGGATAAATATTTTAACACAGGAAGGTGTGATCATCTCCAGGAGCACTCTGGACCAGGGGCTGTGCCCCAGCTGCTCACAGACGACCCTGGACAGGCTGGCGAATTTCAAAGCAGTCATGCTCATCCTTCCATTTGTGGCAGCACCAAGGATGAGCTCCTGCCCTTTATGCAGAAGGCTACTTTTCAGGAACCGTCTGCAAAGTCACCTTCAAGGGATCTGCTCTCCAGACGTGACAGCTTCTTCGGTTTCAGTCCTCTCCTACATTGTGCTCTTCCTTGAAACAAGGCCAAAATAGGAGTGAAGCGAGGCAAAACCGCCAACCGCCGGGAAGCAGCGCAGCCCTGCGCTGCTCTCCAGCCCTCGGGAGACACAGAGTACAACAGCCAAAGAGAAAGTGCCAACTCCACTCAAGGAAATTCCAGCAAATGCACTCCAGAGTAGATGATAAAATATGTCTAAATACAGGTGAGCATTTATTTTAACAAGAGAGAGAACTATTTCCGTTTTTCCCTGACGCTCTTCAATTCAAGGAAGTGTAAAGCCCAAGATCCTTCGTAACAGAGACAGGATGGAAAGAAAGGCTTTCCACGTGGAGCGCCACATTCAGCACAGAACCTTTGCCAGACTGCAACTTTAATTTCCAAGTTAAACATTTTTAAACAAGGGATATCATGCTGAGTAATAAGCGTGCTGAATTTGAATGGCAAAAAGACAGAAAATTGCGTGTTTTCAACTCAGACTGGAATATAAGTGGCAGTAAAGCTTTTTCAAGAATTTGGACTAAAACCACACTAAAAACCATCTTACTGTGCTACGGTCATACCACAATGCTCGTACTCTTTGTAAAGATGCAACAGGGTCCGCACACACTCCTGAAATTCATTGTACCTCCTTTCTTTCAATCGTACTCAAAATCTTATGACTTTCTTTTTCACATCTATGAATTTTAAAACAAATATCCCTCCCAATGAAAAAAGGAAAACGCCTGAACCTATCCATGAAAATCCACAAGACCCATTACGAGGAAAAGAGCGTCTCTGTCCCCTCCCTGGCTCCTCGGCGGATCTTCTATTCAGTGGCCTCTCGCTGAAGGGAGCGGTGGACTCCACGCATTTTACCTCCCGCCGAGCAGGTGAAGTCACCCTCAGAGGTCTATAGATCCTGGCAAGGAAACTGGCTCAGGCGTGAACACAGGAAAAGCAGCAGATGGTAAAGTTAAAAATATTCCCAGAGAACGACAGCACCCCCTATGCCACCGGATAATAGAGGGGACCGCACTGCTCACCACGCCTCATCGGCCACCTGCTCAGACCCTTGGAAATGAGAAAGCCCTCCCCAAAGAGGGAGCAGCAGGGAAAAGGCTGTGAAGCTCTGCTCTGAAGCCGGCGGTGCACGCACGCAACATGTTGCAAAGCAAAGGGAACGGCACTGCAGAACCATCAGAGTTGTTATCTGGGGTCATCTTTTAAAATCACCTTTATTTGCCATCCTGCAACTACAAACCAGACTTCACTGACAGAGTAAAGAGGTGTGCCAGAGAAGAATATACTCCCTCCTCATTTTTCTTCCTAGGGATTTACCTTCTGGAAGGTGACATATGGAAGCTGTGCAAGACTAAGCCTTCAGGGGCCTGCATTTCTTAGATGTTGACCTTCCACAGCAGGAAAATAACAGGATTTAATTTCTCCTAACAGGAAGCGGTTCTTCTCAAATCAAGTAATGAACTTTTCAACCCTTCTGCATGTCTTTGAAAGCAAAAACAAAGCTCTAAAAGCAAATAATAGACTCAATTCAAAACCTGCCAAATTGCCTACATCTGGTTATTGCTCAACATTTCTGGTGAAAATGCTTTATTTTGCTGGAACTGTTTTATAGAACTGACAAAATGTTGGAAATTTTAGAATAACTTGCGTTTGTGTATGAAATGATCACAGCTGCGCTACCTAATTCCACAGGAACACTGCCTGGAGAGACATTTCTATAGGCTGCCAGTCAGCAATTGCTGTAAACACCCAGATGGCTAATTTTATCACAGGACACAGGCTGAGGCTGACAATGCAGCTCTGCTTTTTACTGCTCGCAGCCACAGCGAGGCGCCCAGATAAAATGTGGAATTCCTAAAGTCACAGAGAAGCACGAGGTGGAGATAACCATGCCCCTCTCCGAGAACACCCTTCTGACCTCAGTCATCCTCGTCTCCAACAGAGACGATTCGACTCGCCTGTTTTGTGGCATCCAGAAATCCCTCCTGTTGTCAGCAGGTACTCAAGTTTATTTACCCTTCCAGTACAAACAAGTTCTTAGTATCTGTGCGCTATCCACAGCAGCCCGGTGATCTGATAGATACAGGTAAACTAAAGTATGAATACATTTGGTAAGCGTAGATGCAGGTCTTGGATAACGTTATTCACTGCACGAGAACCACGATTTCTGTGACTCAACAAGCTTTGGAACCTCACTCAGTGCCAATCTGGACAAAACCTGGGTTTGCCCAGCATACTTATCAAGCCAAGAGCCAGCAAGGCCGTCTGCATTCTCAACTATCGGAGTACTCCAGTTGCAGCAGGTGACAGAGGAAGCAGCGGTCCATCGTCATTTCCACCTCTCCCTGCCATCCCAATGCTACCAAAAGAACATCGTCCCCAACACGGTATTCTTGATCAGCTCTGAAGAGCCAAGGCTCAGCTGCGAGGTGGGTCGTTTACTGTCAGTTTACGGCTGCTCAAACAGACTGAGAGATGGGAACCGAATACTCAACGATCCTCCTCCTGAGCATGCAGTTGAGCTTTCCTAGAACAGGCACTAACTGTGGAACTGGCAAGACCCCAATCCTGTTCAGGTTGATTTTGCTCGCTGTGCTGCAGACAGAAGAGTTCTGCTACCCAGCTGGTTTGGTACCTGCCTCATATTTTTCATTGGTTTCAAAGCTGCGTTTGAATATCTCCCCACATTGTTGTGACATTACAGCAGTGTCGAAGGGAAAACCTGTCAGGTAACTGCAGGGAGTTTCATTTTATTTGGAATACTTGGGAAGAGATCATAAACATTTCAGCGTTAGGTCTGTTTCCTTGAAATTGCTGAAAGAGATATTTTGCTCCTACGTGTTTCAGCGTAAAAAAGAAAGAGAACTTTCAACAGAGGATTACTGTTCAAAGAATTAGCTGTTTTTCCTACATCATCCAGACAAACTGCATATTCAAAATAGGAACAGTAACCCATTAAGCGTAAATAACTAAGGGGCTATTTACCATGGCCCCTCATCTAGACGCATCACACCTTGCGTATTCGTAATAATTTGCAGATTCACTCTTGAGACCGGGATGAAGTCTTTGCTTACCTTTGGATTAGTTCGCTGCTGCAGTCTTCTCTCTTCCCTCTCTCTCTGCAAACGCTCAAATTCTTCCCTGATTTCCGCTGGAGTTCTCTTCCTTTCCACAACCTGCTCAAAAAGAAATTAAAACCAAAAGATTACCGGAAAGAGGATGTTCAGGGTATTGCACTGCTGATGGGACGGAGGCCCACTGACCTCGTACGCACTAGCGCGTTGGCCCTGCTGCTGCCGCAAGCCATGCTGCACGAATTTCAATACTCAGAGTTTGGAAGCAAACACCTGGGCCAGATCAAATGGCAGGCATGAGAGAAAACCCCATGCTTTTAGAGAAGGGAAAATGGTCTTGTTATTTCTATGCCCTTGACGAAATCAGGGCAAGTAGCTCTCAGACCACAGGTACAAGATACTGCAGCAATAGCTATACATTAACTTCTCTACTAGGTGTAGACAGAAAAAAGAAAATGACTGAAAGTGCCTGGCCTGAAGCAAACTGATTAAGCAAGAGTTTTGTGATTTCAGGCTATGCTGATTCCCGTCTGTTTACCTTACATGTCTCAGGGAATGAGGGTTTTAAACAGGCATGGCTCTTGGCATGGATAAAAAGAGTATTGGATTGGGCTTTTCAAAATCAGATCAACTCTGTCACAAGCAGCTCAAAAATGTCTGTTACGTGCCGCTACTGCTCCACATTTCTTGCTACTAACTTGGTACTAACCTGACCCAATACAACGTGATTCTGCAGGAAGCAGCACAGTGCGATCAACTAAGACTGGCAGAGGCTAGCGAGGGGGCTTAACAGGAAAGCCATGAATGGGCAAGTTCTCTTTGAAAGCCCATAAAAACTGAACCAAAAAAAAAAACAACCCCAAAAAGCAGAGAAAGGAAAAGTAATTTCAAACTCAGAGGCTAGTTGATGCTGAAAAAAAAGCTTCAGATGAAAAAGATGAGACTAGATGGACAATAACAACACATTTGTCTCAGACAAAGATGTTGCCTGTTGCGGTAATATCCTATTAGGGAACTCTGAATGTCAGGTTTATTGTTCTCTTGTCAAGTAAAAAACCTAAGTATTCTTTGAAAATCCATCATGGTGTTTCAGCAGGGACAAAGAGATACAGAAATAACTAAACAAGGATGCCTTCAAACAAACAAACAGGCATTTATTACCACCAAGGTGTCAGTGCAGCTCGATACAACCAGAATGTCAGATAAATGTGGGTTTAGTCAATTCCACTGGCCATAACGTGCTAAATTTCTCTCACCTCCCATCCTTCCATTTCCAGTCCTCTCCTCCCATATATGTCATAGATGGCTCTGGTCTGTGGATCACTAAGCACTGCAAGTTGAATCAAAAGAGAGGAGAGAACTCAGTTTTTTGTCTTCTCCTCGCATTTCAGACCAACACACTAGTCTTATTTGGAATTCAAGCCCAGATCCTGGAAACACGTTGTTCTACAGTTGCATCCAATTTTTTCATTAACTCCCTTTAACCTTTTCACACGCTGTATTAACCGGACACACCGACTTTCTCCCCCCAGCAAATTCCTTTTTTTTTTTTTTTCTTACTTCTAAAATCAAAAAGCAAAAAGAACAGAAAAGAGACATGCAGACTAACTGAATATGCAGCAGGATTTTTTAGTATTGCTGTCTTTGACTGAAGGGTGACATAACCCCCTAACAATCAATGGGATTATTAGCAATTCAGTGACAGCAGTCCCTGGAAACCTTCTGAGCAGGAAGGATACCTACCCTTGTCTCTGTGGTGCTTCCCTCCCTGCCCTGGATCCTCCTCACCATCCCCATCCACTGGCCCTTTCCCACCCAGTCCAAACTTGTGGGACATGCCAAGCACCAAGAAAGCAATTTCCACGAGGCAGTTCAGGCCTTGCCAAACGTCAACTACAGAGTAATTGCAAAGTTGCATGTAGAATTTGAATCTCCCAAAAAGTCACCCAGTGCAACGGAGAAAATAAAATGCACCAGGAGACTGCAGAACTGTTACTTTGGAAAAAGACTGCACATAGGATTAAGAAGACTCTCTAAAATGTAAGGCATATTTAAATGCATAATCCCTCATGCCATACCCTTCCTTAAAAAAAAAAAAAAAAAAATCATCAGTATTTTTCCCACAGGGTTCCAAGACCAGCTTTATCGTTATCGCATATTTCTTTTGACTGTGAAGGAACTGATGAGTCTTCAGGGAGCTGGGTGTGTCTATTAAGGCAAAAAGAGGCTTACACTGGTAATTGAGCTTTGATCTGAACTACTCGATTATTGAACTTGCTAAATGTCACAGCCAGATACTACTTCTTATAAATTCTGATAAAGTGAATCTTTTGTTCTGTGATATTAAGAGATGGAATAGGAGGGGGAGAAAATAGGCAGGAGGTGGGGTAGCTTATTTTCAAGATGTCAAAATTTTTGCTTGTAAAATATTATGCTCACATTTGGTACTAAATGAGACACAATTTACATATACATTGCAACACAGAGCCAAGCAAAGCCATGGAATTCAAAGGGAAAGCTGACTTTAGTGTAAGACCTACTCACCACATTAAAATGATATTATCGAAGCATCCTGAGTTTTTATTCCCCGTGTCATCAATGTAAGACCTTCACTGTTCTCCCCAGCAAAAGCTTCCATATGTCCTAACGCCTAACTAGGGACAATGTGAAAGACATTACCCACGTTCAAGTCCAACTGGAAGAAACAAATGCTTATTCAGAGAACATGAGAACAGGAAAAAAAAATTTAGCTCATCTTTGAGGTTTAACAGAGGAATATTTATTCATCATTTTGCTTTGGTTTCTCTTTAGGCTACAGGACCAGGTATCCAGTTTGCTGCACCAGTTTTTTTAATGCAGAAGAATCCTAGCAGCTTCCAATCCGTTTGCATTCTAGGTGCCTCTTAATCACACTTCCAAAACGCTGCAAGCTAATTCTAACAAATCACTTTCTTGTGCCTCAGCTACACTATGTATTACCTATGGTGACACCAGGATTTAGATAAATGTTGGCTTAATTCAGAATATTTTAAAAGGTGTTCAGCATCCTTGGATGAGAATAAAACTCTAACTACTATGAATCCATTGTCCTTATCTCAGTCTTAGCATATGGAAGAACTTGCTGAAAAACAACGGAGACTACAACTAGGTAATAGAGAACAGAAACTCAGGATGCATCAGTTCAAAAGTAAAATACGATTTTTCAGTCTTCAGTCTCTTATGGGAGAGTCTTTTCAGAAGGGAAGTGGTGAAAAGATTATTTACAGCATGCAGGAAATAAGACAGAAACTCCACATCTTGATCATTGCAGAATTTATGCTGCATTGCTCCTCTGATTTACAGGACAGAAAGGAAAGAAAGCATCACTAAGTATCAGCAAATTTAATTATTACTTTGTAATAATATATATCCTCTTCAAAAGGCAGGAAGATACAGCTCTCCTCCTAGAAATCCCCTGAAAACAGTTTCTGCAAACTTCAGACTTCTACTGACCTTCATAAGCTTGGTGAACAAGGTTAAAGAGCCGCTCAGCTTGCGTTTTGAGCTCTGGGTCTCTGTGCTTGTCTGGATGGTACAGCATACACAGCCGGCGGTAGGCAGCTTTTAGCTCTTCCTGAGAGGCCTGTGAAAAGCAGTAAAAACAAATTAAAGTACAGCCAATGCTATTTAAAAAAGACCATTCCCAAGATCAGCCCTAAAAGAGATGTCCATCAGCTATTACACTACACTACTTTTACTTACGCAAAATCAAGAATGGACTTTTGTTTCATTACAGAAGTTAATAAAGTATTCAATTATGCACACCGGTATTATCCACACTATTTATAGTGCAACAAGTGACAGCAACAGCTCATCAGTGTATACCTAGGTATAAAAAGTTAAGTAAAAAAAACCCCAACAAAACACACACCCAAACAATCTGTGTCCATGCATTATTTTTGTTAGGCAACTACCGTCACCTCAATTCAATACAGAAAAGCAAGGAAAAATAAAGTCACCTCAGGATAAAAACCACTTAAATCCATCAAATTCTACTTGTATTTCAATCTTAAACCCTCAAGTAAATACTATAACTATCAAAAAGCACAGACTTGCCACAGGGGTAAAGGTAAGTAATGCAAAGCTACAGTTTTACATTCGCCCCTCACTGCTGTGCTCTCCAGCACCTCCCTTCCGCACAGCGAGGGCTCTCTGCTGTGCTGTGAGGCAGGAACGCGCATCGTCTGCCTGCAAAAACACACTGACCTGCAGCAGGTGGAAAACCAGAAGAACAGCATGTCAACAAATGCATCAAGAAAAAAAATAATAGCCCTTTTCTTTACCACAGCCACTCTGGAACTTTAGACGGCACCTGGCCTTGTTCCAAAAACACGTGGTGGAAACAGGTTTGGGATGGCTCTTTCAGAATCAACGGAATAAAAACCCCACTCCTTCCATTATCATCTCTCAGGAGACAACCTCACAGCAATATTATTTTTTGAGTCTGGAGAGCCCTGGTAACTTCCCCTTCCTAACCTCATTCCTGCAAGAGTCCTTACACTGCAGCAGCTGCCTATTCCTTGGAGGCCGGTTAACACCTAGTTAGAAGTGCCGTTGCCAAAATCAACCAGACCGTCCCCGAAAGGCACAGGGAACACACAGCGGCGCAGAGCACCAACCGGCCAGGTACAAAACTGCCCAGGCAAGAATCAGTTCCTGGGGCGCAGGGAGCAGGAGGATGCCGCCTCTCTGCACCCGGAGAAATATGCAGGGTAAAATAACCGAAACAACATGACAGGAACCTGCTGGCCTCCTCCAAGCAAATGTCGGACCTCTTGTCACAGCCAGGGGTTACAGCGGACAGGAATGAAACACCAGCAAGCGAGAAAGGGGCATCCAGAAAATGACTTTCAATAACAGAATTTAAAGACACAAATGCCAATTACTCTTAATGCTCTTCAGTGGCTGAAACCTTCACAGTTTCCAAGCTTTCACCATGGAAATAAAGGCCCTGAAAGTTAGTTTCTTAAAGTAACATCTTTTCCCAACTTGTGGTAAGGAAAGTCTGGGCTTTCATCGAAGAAATGCATTTGTGTACCACAGCAAGAAAATGGTTCAATTTTGAGGATAGCTTAGAATAAATGTTTTGTCTGCCCATTTGTACTATTGCATGTAATGTTTCGGAATGATACAGCAAAAGGGGACCTGCCAAATTCGCTGTTCCCAAGACGGCAAAGGCAGCTACTGATTAGCTCTGTTCTTTTACTGCCTTGCACTTTCTCGGACATCGAATTTAAACTCGACTGAGAAGGCAGAGGAACATATAGGTCTAAAATGGCATTCTTTAATCAAATTAATGATAAATGGTTTAATGTGCTATTGATTATATAATAGAAATGAGCAGTTTCATTTTTCATAAATGCCATGTTCAATAAAATGTTAGATTGGGCCTTTCATCATCGTTGAATAGCTCGGGTCATTGGTTCAATATTTCATGAGCAATAGCCTCTTAGAAACTGCTAAAGAAATACTGACATCATTTCAAGTTGCAATGAAATACGTAAGTCAGTAATAATCATATATAAGTTACATTTTTATTACCAAAATTCCAGGCAAAATTGAAAGTTGTCCCATCTCCCTTCTTGGGGTTTGAATGGCTTCATTTAACGTCTCATGCATGCCACCATATTTTTAGTGGATTGAAATCTATAAAAGATTAAACATCTATATACATGCACACACGAAAATCACTGCTCGTCAGGCTGGCTCTCCTCATCGGGGCCGCGAAGTCCAGTGGTTAACTATTATTTTAAGCTCAGCTGCCACATCACACGAAGCTGGCTCAGCACACAGAAATGCGAGTTCGCTGCATTCCACTGCTACACAGGATAGTACTACTAAATTTAATTAGCAAGGCATAATTAACAAAGCAACTACTACTCTCAGTTGGAATTACTCCCTCAAAGACCGTTTTAACTCGGTTTCCGGCTCCCTGCTGTATCAAACCTGAATTTTCTGGTCTCTAGTGAAGAGCTGAAAGCCTGGCTAAGTTAACTATTAAGCCTTCGCTGTTAATCTCCCAAGCAGTCGCAACGCGTATGCTGTTCCTGCCTCTTTCGTGAGGCTGAACTACACAAGCTGTCAAGTGACCTAAAAGCACGGCCCATTGGCTTTTAACGAGAGTCGGGCTCGAGTCGCACAGAAATTTTTCCGAAAAGAGCAAACTTTACTGCACGGCATTAGAGAGTCATGCAAACAGAGCTACTGTCACACATTTTCCCTCCAGAAGTGCAAAAGATTTCCACAAAAGAGACACAGAAGACTGTCACGGAGACCACAGGTGCTGACATCAACTCCAAAGAGAACTTTTTCAAAGCCATCCGGATTGAATTGCATCCAAGCCTTGAACTCCTGTTATACGCAGTAGTATGAGCTTAGTAAAGGCTTCTTCAGCTCAAATTGTTAACATGTAGGCCAACCTGCTCAAATAGATAAATCTGTTTACATATATATAGTATAGAATCACAGAATCATTTAGGTTGGTAGGTGTGTATATATATTGGTTGATAGATCTATATATATTGCTATTGCATTTGATGAAACAAAGTACAGCACACCTATACATTCAGATCTTTGTCGATTTGCCTAATTATTACCATAAAAGTAGTTACCTCCCATTAAGTTCCAAACCGTTCCAGTATAACAAAACCGCATCAATTAACACCAACCTATTCTTAAAAACGAAATCGAGGACAGAGGTGTTTTGCAAAAAAATGTGCGCGTTGCCGATTTGGAAACATTTGGAGAGTCCACGCAGCGCCCATGAGGAGGAGGACGAGCCCGCAGCCGGGGAGACGAGAACATTACACGCATGGGTGGGGGTGAGTCTCAGACCGAGCTCCGAGAACGCCGAGGGAGGAGAATTCCCTCAGACCCCCGCGCTCGGCCCCCGCC
>VWZL01001848.1:67288-83693 GCA_013396915.1 Stercorarius parasiticus
CGCGGGATGCCGCGGTGAGTGCTCGGCTCGGACTGGCTCGCTCTGGTCTGTTCCGGTCCGCCTGAGGGGGCCGCACGGGGCTGCCGGCCCCGGCCCCGCGCCCGGAGGCGTCTCTCCCGCCGCCGCGGTCGCCTCGGCCCGGAGGGGACCGGCGGTAGCTGCGGCAGGGCCGGCCCGGCCCGGGCGGGCAAGGTCCCCGTCCGCTCAGCTCCGGGGTAAGCGGAGGAGAGGAGCCGCCGCCGCTCCGCGGCCGNCCGGGTTACGGTGAGACTGCGGCCCAGAACCGGCTGTCTCTTACCTGTATTATTTATGGGACCGGTAGTCGCATATGTTGTCCTGAGTTCTCTTGCCTGGTGTAACAAGAGGATGGTTTCCAAATCATTCTGTGACTAAAGTGCCTTTATTTCAGGCATAGCTCCTGGCTCTTACGAGGTTGACCTGCAGAGGTTACCTGAGAAACGTTGCAGCCTGTTACAGTGCGGTATCCTGAGGTCAGATCTTCTGACTTGCACAGAGTGCGAAGGCGAGCAAAAGATTATCTCAGCAGTGTTAAACCTGCTGGCACAGAGCAGCTAGCAGGAGCAGGCTGTCACTAAACCTTGTTCTTATTTGTCACCGGTATATATCTGGAGCAGTTTTCTTCAGGTCAATAGAGCTGCTTTGGCTTTTCACCGCAGGGCAGACAGTATGGCCCTAGAGGAAGTGCCCCAAAGTGTGGGGAGCAGACAGAATTTTTAGCAGACGGGCCTCCTGGTCTGTGCTTAACATGTGCCTTGTTGTAAAGCATGCTGGTGGACAGACCGGGTGTTGGTGTTACTGCTCTGATAAGGCGGCCAGGAGTAAAGTAAGGCCTTTTCTGCTCATGGTTAGATGTTCCCCAGTGACTGGACCTGATGTTTGTGTAGGGGGTGCTGGAGTGATTTTAGAGGACTACTGTCCTCAAAGAGGAGCTTTTGAAAGACCACTCATTGGCACCAGTACAGTCTAGCGTGAAGCCGAAACTATGTTTTCCCATTCCAAAGCTCAGCTAATCTGTTTTGGATTTTATCTTCACATAACTTTTTTATTTTTGTAAACAGGAATGTTTTAATATTTAATAAGTTTTTTCTGATCCAAAGGTAGTTAACAAGGAAGTATTGATCGTGTTACAGAAGTTCCTCTGGGCTCGTAGTGAGTGAGATGCAATGCTTGGAACAAGAGGCCCACAAAGACTTGCTTTCTGAGAAGCAGAAATGGGTATGTTGTACAGGGAATCGTCTGGCAGCATGCTTTTCCTGAATGAACCCACCTGCTAGACTCGTGTTTTTCCACATGGTTTAGGAGTCGTTGAGCCTGTGCAAAAATGCAAAGAAGACTTGAGTTCTGAGGATGTCAGTTACTGTGGCAACGCTATTTCCCATGGATTTTGGTCCTGTCATAATTGTGTTCTTTTTCTAACGTGGTTTGGGAGTTGTGTGGTCCTTGGGGATGTTAGTGGCAGAGTTACTGGGAATCCTTTTCTGTACCGGATTGATCTAACACTTTCCTAAAAGACACAGCTATTCGTTGCTGGCTCTGGCTGCTGTTCTGCATGCATCACAGATGATTCAGGGGAATTTTTTGGGAACAGTCCACAGATGTCACATCTTGGCACGGTCATATAGGAAGAGAGAAATATGGCTTTAGGGAGCTAAATATGAACTGTGCTTTCTAAGCATGTAGAGAAGCTCTTTAAAACCCTAAATTATAACAGAGGAAATGTAACATCTATGGCAAAAAGCAGTTTTGGGGGGAAAGAAAAAAAGAAAAGTACGTGTTCGTGCTTTACTGACTTGACAATTTTTGGTTCAGAGTGCAGTGTTCCTCTTGCCCACGTCGCCACTTGCAGATTCCTGACACTGCACGAGAAAGAAGATCAGAAATTAGATCCTGGGTTTAGCCATCCCGTGTGCTGTCAGACAGGTGATGCTATCTGCTCCAGTGTGTGTAGCGTCCTCCTTTTTTGAACTGTGAGTAGCCTTACTAGTGTCCTCATGCAGCTCTGGTGTTTTCCAGAGGTCACAGTCTACTTGTACTTCTCCTCAGACGTAATTGGTTCGGTTCCTTCTTAGAGTGGACCTTTTGATCCATGGAAATACAAGAAACTCTCAGTGTTACTTGTTTGGGTTTTTTTCCTAAGCTTTAATGTCCTAGATTTTTTATAGAAAGAAAAGAAACTATGTGCTCTGTTTAAAAGACATTGACCCAGCACCCAGAAAGGGAGTTGAGCGTAATGATCCTGAACGTCACCATTCTTAGCATAAGGTGTTGAGTTCATAAATGCAGGTTAGGCGCTTGTTCTGCGCAAGCAGTGGGTAGTGGAATGTGCTTGAAAGGGTTTTCAGGAGGGTCCCTCAGGAGGGCTTGGTCAGCCTCTCTGGTCATGTTGGAAGGGTGCATCTGAAGTGACAGCGTTTCTGAGCTTAGGCACCAGTGAGCAGTGCTGTGTGGTGAAAAAGGGGCAGCGAACTGTCAATGTCCCTGTCTGGAAAATTGGGTTTGGAGCTAAAAGTTCTTTCTTAAGCCAAGGGAAACATCCGTGCTTGTGTTTCTCTGGGGTGCTAGTGACTCCTCAACAAGGTGCAGAGCTGTTCCAGAATTGATTCACTTCCGCTGCTTTAGAGCCAGAGATTCCTTCTATCTACTGAATCTTTCATCAAAGCTAGCGGGCTGGATGGGGAACCATCTTCCCAAGTCTGGGGAGAGTGGCAAGTGACTGTGAGGAGGCCTTGTTTAGCAGATTTTCTTAGTAACTGGAATCATGTAGTCATCACTGGAAAATTGCCCCCACACAAAGTGTTTTTGCTAATATTAACTTTAGTTCCATCTCAGCTCAATGGAGGGAAAAACTAGAAAGTGCCATAAATTCAGCCGAGCTTGTCAAAGCTGTCAAATTACCACCTGATAAAGCTCCTGCCTCCTAATGATTACAGCCATCAGCCAGAGAGGAAATGTATGCCGATGGGGCTTTCCAGCGACAGTGCCAGGGTTCAACATTGTTAGACTTTTAATGTAGTGTCATCTGGGGGCTCTTTGGTTTCAGTGGAGGGTGAAACTCTGAGCAGAGTTATTTCTTTAAACAAAAAAAAAATCCAAGGATGTAGACTAGCATACTACCCCTCTCTTATCAGCCAGATTAATGCTGACTACTAAATTTTAGTAAAGGTCTTCTTTGGTCCCATTTGTTAGTATTAGGAGTCCATGGAGATAATGTGTTATCGCGTATAAAAGATGCTATTGATTTTCTGTTACTGTTGTCCTGAAATGTGCACAGTGTGTCTATGGAGCAGTGACAATCCTCCATCACTAGCTTTATGGGAAAAGAATGGTTATTGAATCTCTTCCCATAAAATATAATCTCTTTCTCTCTTCCAGAATTTGCCAGCCCCTGTGGGAGTCCCTCGTGTTATCTCTTTGAGAAAATTGATTTTTTTTGTCTCCGCTTTGTACACTTGTGTTTAGTTTTATTTTTAATTTGGCTCATGTGATATGAAATGAAGGCTTCCCTAACGTTAAGTGTGCTTTCTCAGTGTTGTATTGCTTGTTTTTCATATAGATTAACACTTTCAGAATGTTCTGAAATGAAATAAAATAAAGGTATTTGCTCGGCGCAAGTCTCTCTTGTTGTTGCTGGGAATTTTTTTACTCTGGATGAGTCATTGCCCTGCTGTTTCTTTCCAGGCAGGTCTGAGATACTGACAGCTTTTCAGCTGCTTACAGGTAAATTCAGGGTAAGTTTCTAGAGTCAACACAGGCTGATTGATTTTGGATGAATGACACTGTAGCAGAGAACACAACTTGCAGTACTGTCTGCTCAAGGAGCAGTGGTCTTTGAACTTGAGCAGTGGTAAAAATACTCTGTCAAATTTGTCCTTTCCTCTGTGTAGCAAATGACTGACGATGGGACTTTTTCCTTTCAGGGAGGAAACAGCAACATGAATTCCTAGATGATGAGTAGGATGCCAAAGCCAGAGATGACAGTGCTCTTGAAGAAATGCTGGGTAGAACAAAAAGGTAAAAGGAACAGCTAATTGAGTGCATTTTGGAACCTGTGGGACTTTGTGTGGTACCTTCCCTCATGAGGCGAATGGCACCCTGCCTCAAACCGTAGCTGAGTTTTCTGAAATCCCTCCTCCTCCATTTTGCATGAAGTCCCAGTGACGCCTCTCACTCCTGACCTGCTCTTTCTATGCTTAGGTCTTCCCCAAAGCTGCAGTGTTCCGTTCCTAAACCCCCTGTGAGGCTCATACTTTTGAATGTGTCCTTGCATGCACATGCTTGCAGGTCCAGCAGCCGTCTCATCCCAACCTGCAGCTCACACTGCCACATTAGTCTAGCAATCATAGCAGGTTGTCTGCTGCCGTGTTTTGTGATGAGAGCAAAAAGAGAAATAAGAGATGAACTCAACCAGTTAAATTGCAGCCAGTACCGTTCTCCTGAGGTGATGGTTCAGCGCAGCCATTGCCTGCACAGTCTTCTGACTTAAACCCATGCAGATACACAGTTAAAATGTTTGAAATGCGTTGCAAACAAGTTGCCTCCATGAGGACTAAATTGCTTTCTGCTACTCTGATGCTTTTTACTGCATTTTGTGTTAATGCTGTTGAGATGCCCAAAGGAATCGCTTCTTATTGGCTCTTTCATTCTGAGAAATTATCTCTGTAACTGAGGCATGATAGTCCACTTGGGGACTTTGGGAAGCAAGAGGCAGATTTAATCACACCTGCAGAGAGCCGTGCAGTAGAAAAGCCTTCGTTATACTCGTCCAATGGCAGCAGAAGTGGCTGAAGCAACTGACAAGAAGCAAGAAAATCTTCATTAGTAACGTAATTCTCCTTGGGCTATTTTCATGCTTGTTTATAGAAGACTGACTTTAATCCCCCAAAAGTCAAAAGCAAACATTCTCCTTGAAAATGTTCAAGGTTTGTAGTAATTATCTGCGTGTCGCCCCCTGCCTCTCGGCTCTTTCTGGCAGGAGGTGTGTGGGACAGAAGGGCATTTCTGTGGCAAGCAGAAGATCTTGACAGTATGAGAAGCAGAGTAAGGTGTGAATGTGGATATATATAAATAACAATTCTATTCTGCTGGAAGTGTCATCTTCAAAACAACGAGGGAGGGATTTGCTATAGTTTAGATGTTGGTGCCAGTTCTAATTTTTATGTGCTTAAGCTGTTTCTAATCAAGCCATAGTCTGTCACACAGTGCATTGTGCAGGGCAGGGTTAAGGCTTTTCAATGTGCGAACACCACGGCCTTTGCTGAGGATCATTAGTGCAGTTTTGACAGTGTCAGAAATTATTTCTTCAGGCTGATTCATATTGCTAGGAAATCTTCTGAAAGATCCAGCAATTCCGAATGTGCACTGGGTGTCTGGGAAGGGAGATGCTGGCTTTCTGTTGGCCTTTGACACATTGTTGTTTCCCACTGAAGTGTGGTTCCTGCAAGAGTATGGCTTAAACCAGCGCTCTCGGTGTCTTTGGATCCTTTCAGCCAAGTGCTTGAAGAGCCTGTCATGGGGACGGAGCTCTGTATTAAGGCATCGCTTTCATCTGTCAAAGCTGTTTTCAGAACACGTAGAGCTTGCCAGAAAGCCAACCAAAGTGTAAACACTTTGAAGATGAGAAACCTATAGGAATTACTTAAACATACCACTTTCCATGGAGAGTGGAAAATCCTCTGGATTTTGTGCAGTGTTGGTGGCTGGAAGCTGGGAACGTGTTCTCTCTACCAAAATTGTCCTCCAACTTGCCTCCAGTAGAATAGTTCTCTGAGAAGTCGTCAATGACTTCTGCTGCTATGTCAGTGAGAATATTATTTGGGCTCAATTCTATGGTTTAATTTTGTCGCTATTTAGTAGAATACTTTCCCATTGTTGCTGTGATAAGGAGCTGCGCTGGGTGCTACAGGATGTTCTAAAATCCTTGTTATGTTTAGGCCACATGGTGTCACAGGGGAGGAACAACACCAGATTCAACTCTTTTGGTGCAAAAGTAGTAATTAGTCCTATGTCATTTGGAAAATGTGACCATGTTTGAAATACCGTATATGAAATACAGATTGTGTTTTTCGAAATGGTCATAACTTGCATAAGCTATCATATCGTTAAAATATATGATGATATAACTTTGAATTTAATAACCCCAGAGTTAAGAATTCAGGCATACTTAAAACAGTAATTAGCAAATTTCTGTTGTCAATCCATACTTTGGGAGATCTGATAGTTTTGTTTGTTCTTTTTCTGTATATGTGTATGTTAAGGCTGTCGGTGTATTCAGTTATTTCTATAAACTCGGCTGGAAATCTGTTGTGCTCTTTGAGTTTTGAAATTCTTCACCGTCAATCTGGAAAGCTTTAAGTCTGCTAAAATTGGAGTAGAGTCAGCATTGGCAAGGAGCTGTGTCCTTACGGTTGTGCCGGTTCCCCAGTGCCAGGACTTGTAGCCATGCCCTGTTCCTCCTACTCGCTGTTGGGGGCCCTGGAGGCCAGCCAGCATGGCTCGGTGGTGGCCTGCAGCACCCTGTGCCTGTGGCATCATGGCAGGCTGGGCGAAACGGAGAATGGGAAGTTGGTTTTCGGTATTTGCTGTGGTTTCGACAGAGAGCACTATATACGTGTTATTTTACTATTCATGCCACTAAAGGTTAGCTCAAGGAAGATGCGTGGTGCTATTGCTTTAAGGTGGCTAGTGGCCATTAGCTGTGCTCAGGATCGCCTGTGCCAGCTCCGGCACCACGGCACGTGCTGTCAACTCAGCAGTGGCTGGAAAGCTCAGATAGGACCAGGTTTGGCATCAGCATAATCACTTCTGCAGGCATTGTGCTTTGGATGCTGCCAGCTCCTCACTGTTTCTTCTTTCTTCCAGCACATGGTATTTTGTATGACCTGAGGATAGACAGTTGCCTACTAGACTACCTTGTGGTTTTTTGTTAGCTTGCTGGAGTCGGTGAGAGGTGGCAGCAGTGGGAGTTAGTGCTGTTAGTCATTCAGGTGACATGGTCTGATAGACAAAGCTCTCGCGCTAGTGACGGAGGGTGCTTATCTAAGAGAGTCGTATCCAGTTGTTCAGGGTTGTGTAGCCTCACCTGACCACTTGCTGCAAATTCTCTTACTCAAACGCAGGTGCTGCTTTTCAAAACACCTAATATTATGTTCATGTTTAGCCTGTCTTGAAGCATACAAGAAAGGAAGGTGAATCACTCTGTTGTATACTTTGATCTTAAAGTTCAGTTTTATTCCTTATCTGTAAGTGGTTTGTCAGACAAAATTTCATAGTCGTTGCATTTGAAGATCTCACCCTCGATGTCAGAGGCAAGGCAGTCGGAGGAGATGCAGTTAGAAATACTCCATCTTTGAAGTATTTAATTTGGCATAGAATATTTCATGGATCCATCAATCTGAGTAAGCCCATATCAGGTACCGGTGGCTGGTACTGCAGTTCTTGTTACTAGAAGATAGGGCTCCAAGGTTTTCTTTTGCTTGTGGGGTTTGTTTTGCTTTGTTTCCCCCACCACCCCACCCCGAAATAGTGGACATTTTTTACTAATATAGATTAGTTCCTCAGATGAGCCATGGGCAACACTTCACTGCAAGTTTGGGTGTTCTAGTCCAGATACTTGTGTTCAACAAGCTTGCTATGAGCCATACAAGCACCTTCCATGCACGTAAAATTCCAGTATCGCTACTGAGAACATAAGTTGGAATTTTGATTCTGTGGAAGCTAATGATGAGTATATCAATAACTGCTATGTCATTTGTCTGCTCCCAGCCATACTCTTCTTAAGTAAAAATTCACCCTTTTTGAATAGAAGCTGGCAACTGACTAGCATAAAATAAACAAGCTATTTTTAGAGACAGACAATGTAGCTTTTCCCATGGTAGATGGTGGATACCTGCCACTAATGCACCGCTCGCTTTATGGGATTAGTGTGGCTAACAAGTTGTTTATAATAGTTTAGTAAATAAGGGTTCTATAGAGTCAGTGCTTATTTTTCCTGGGTATCCACTCAGGTGACTAATGACACTGGATTTAAAGTTTTGAGATGCGAGAGGTTTAAATCTCAATGTGAGAGGTGTGAAACATCTGTTTGTGTATTGCTGGCATGAAGAACCGTAACATTTCGGCACCTCCCATAATAGAGTGCATCCCGTGTGAGGAAGGGAGCAGAACAGAGCTCTGTGGGATTCCGCATGCAAGGAGCTTCCCAGCAGTGACAATTCATACACAGGGGCCTTTTGCTTCTCGCGTCTTAAATGGTGCAAGAAAGGAAACAATGTTTTCTGAGCAAGCAAATGGCCAAATGAGGTAGGAAATATTTTATTTCCATTAGAGACAATGATAAGCAATTTGTTAAAAGCAAGCCTTTACATTCTTCCTGATTTCATACCCGAAACTTTGTGGTTAGTCTGCGTAACCGGAAGTCTCTGTGCTGACACGATTGTGCCACACAACACTGGCCATTGCAGTGAGCCAGTTCCATTGCTGGCACTTACACCTCTGTGTCGTTCATGCAAAACATAATTGTTTGGATTGTGATGGGCGCTTGAGGTAGGGGCATAATTCCATCCCTCAGACTTTAACCTTAACTGTAAAGGCTTAATGCCGAATACACCAGAAGTAAGTGCAGTCCGTTAGATTATACTCCAGATCAGCACTTAAATTCATAGGCAGACCTTGCAGATCCCTTTCTGAAATGTGCTCTTCAGGCTCGTTATCCAGGTGACTGCCCGCTTCCGTTGATCCCATACTAATTTCTGCAATTAGGACCTGTTTACTTTTTATACTTCTAGTTGATTTTGATCAATTGGTAGTCCTACAGAAGAATTAACTTATAGTTTTAATATTATTACAAAGCTACTTAATTTTTTTAAGCAGGAAGAAGTGTTATAAAAATTGACATTGTGCAACACTAGGTCACAGGTTTTACTGTTTAATCGTGGATGGAAGTTGAAAGATACCATTGCAAGTATAAAAGCTAATTCCAATATTAATAGTTCTCTTACAGGTAAAGAGAAGTAATTTTATGCATAATTATTTTCTTTAGGCGTGCTTGCTAATTTTGAATATATCTCCCACTCTAAGGAGTCAGTGGAAGTTATTTTAAGCAGCATTTTGTGGTTACTCTGGTGAGTTGGTAGTACATGTCTAATCCTTGGGCAGTGCTATAGTGTTGCTCAGTGTCGCATGGCGGGGTCTTTTCAGCACCGTGAGAGCGGCGAAGTTGCAGTCATTTGGAGCAAATTTTAAAATGAGCATGACAGGCTATTCCTAGACATAAGTGCGGATAACGAAAGGTCGTGGACTTCATGTGAATATTCAGATGAGGTTATGCTAACTTGTGTTTTTCAAAGATATTGTGAATTGTTTCCCTGGCAGAAATAGCACTTTAGATAAATGTTAAATATAGACTGATGCTGTCAGAAAAAGAGAATGTGTATCACTTAACACCAAAAGTGACACTTCATAAGGACCTTTTTCAATTTATAGTTCAATAAAAAGGGTAATCTGTGTAGGGATATTATGTCCTTGCCTACAGTTCTGCAGTTCTGACAGGATCACGTTCCTGCTTTTACCTTCCTACTGTCCCAGGCTGAAATACTTCATATTTAACACTCTGGGTTCTATAAATAATTGACGTGCCTGTCTTAGCAACTGCAGATCAGCAGCAAATGGTATTGTTGAATAATAGGGTTCTTCTGCATTCTTTACTCCTTTACATCTTAATTTTCACTCTGCTACTGAGAGTGTAGGAACTGATTTACTCCACTTCAGGAAAAAAAGTATTACTCTGCCAGTCCTGCAGGGGAGGAAGTTCAGGGGAAAGTCAGGAACTTGCAAATGAAATCATCTAGTAGACTCTAGCTATTTCTGCACATTTTCTGCATATATTGTTTGTATATATTTCTCATTCCATGCAACCCTCATGGGTCATACGGGAAAGAATTGTTTCAATAGTTAGGCAAGGTTTAGGCAAATCTAGAAAGAAAACTCTGCTGTATAGCTAAAACTAATGAGAAATATTAAAACAATCATTTTTGTTTATAAGGACTACTGCGCATCCTTGATGACTGAGAAGGAAGGTTTTGCGTAGTAAGGCATCGGTCAGGCACCCAAGAGATAATATGAGTAGCTGCACTGCCATAGTACCACTGTAAGCAAGTCACGATTGATTCTAGTTTGTGATACTGTAATTATATTTCCATTTGGTTTATTTATTCATAAATAATGATGAAAAAAGTCAGGGAAGTTCCTTCTCATTGTGAATTTATAGCGTGGCAGAACCCAGTCATGGTGGAATCCTTTAAAGATTTGGCATAATGATTTCAACAATAATGCTTTTTAATTGAAAGCATGAGTGCTCTGGTGTTTGTTAGTGATGCTTCTGCATTACACATACACAGAATAAATCACAGGAGCGTATGAATAAAGACTCGGTTTGGTAGCTCCAGGCCAGGTTTTTGGGCAGAGGGCAAGGCCTGGGTGGTGCTGTCATCAGAAGGTCCTTGGGAGCAGGCTGACTCAACTAAGTGTGACTTTGCCTCTGGCTTCCAGTTCCTGAATCTACGTGGCTTTGAACGCCTCCTGCCTCTGTTACCATCATCAATTTCTCTTCCTTCTTTCTCCTTTTGTTCTTCCGGCGTTGTCTTCCATTACTCATTCTTCTGTTTTCAGTGCCTGAGGCTGACGTTTTCGTACCTTGGTGACTAAAGTTTGGCTCCTAAATCTGTATTTATTCAGTTAATATAGACAGCAGCCAAATTTCAGAGGAGTTAAGATATTTGTTTAAAAGTAGGAACAGAAATTCAGGACCATACCTTTAGGGATCTTAGACTTAAACATACTTTCCCATTATTATTTGCTTCAGCTATCGCTAGAGATCCGATACCGAACTAACCTGAAGATTATGCTATCTTGTACATGTTGAGGGGAAAATACGAATTATGGAAAATGGCCTTTTCCTCACGTAATATGGGTTACACGGTGGGTTTCTGCGAACGCTGTGGGCTGGGATTCAGTGAGCTGGCACTGCCACCTTTGTCAAGCAGCGTTTCCTGGCCAGTCCCGAGCTGGGAGCTGCTCATCTGCTGCCCAGAACAGAGCCAGCGGGGGAGCAGCACTGTGCATGATTGCTTTGCATTACTGATTCTATGTAGGATTTACACTTTCTCCTTGCTTCTTAAGGAATAAGTGCAGCTTTGCATACCAGCAAGGGAGAGGGGTTGGGATGTGGGGGGAAAAAACATTCCCAGAGAGCAGCTGCCAGGCTATACAGCTTCTTACAGGATGATGACAGCTTAAAAAAAAAAAAAAAAAAAATATCCTTCCATGTACCTTATTTTCGACTGCACTAAAGTTATAACTGAGGCTACCAGTCATATTACCTCCTGAAACTAACTTGATTGTCTTGTTGTAACAGAAAGCAAAGAGAAATGTCCTGAATATACTGTAGGAAATTGTCTTTACTAAATCTAGCCCAGCATTTATGAGCGTTGTATATATTATTTGATTTTTCCAGAATTACATAAACGGGGGGAAAAGATTGTTAATGTAAGTTGACTACCAGAGTAAATCACAGCCTAATTATTCTTTTTTTCTGGCTAAAATTAGAATTTGATATAATGGTCAATAGACGTTTTCTTTAATTTTTGAGACATAATTTCTAATAGCTAATCCAAACAAATTGGACAAAGTTGCTGCAGAATTGAAAAAATAAATTATCTGAGTTTTATGGTGACTTACTGGTAAATCCCCTTAGTTGGAAGCTTTAATTTACCTCATATTTCAATTTTTTTCTCCTCTAACTGGCTTGTGGGTGTATATTAGAGCAAAATAATTGTTATTTTCTTAGTGCCACCAAGGTGCTTTGGAGCATGAACCAAAGTGAAGACACAACCTGTCCAGTTCTCGCAGGGAAGTAAAGGACTAAGGACCGCAAAGGGAGGAACAATGGGGCTTGTGGCAGAGGCAGCGTGCTGCAGTACATGGCGTGGCAGGCATTCTTCCCTGGCATTGCTGGCACAGCAAAATGCAGGAGGTTGGCACCCACGTAAGTCAGTTCTGAAGCTGTTTGACGTTTAACCAGAACAAATTGGGCTGCAGCTTTTCAACCCCCCCAGGCCGCCACGTGTTTCCCTTCTGGGGTCGGTGCCAGTGTAGAGTAACAAAGCATTTTTGCCCTTGTTCTTGGTTAAACAAATACAGTTAATACTGCGTTTAGTGTTGAGGCTACTGGCTTAAATATCTACAAAAACTTCATGAGGCTTTGCACAGCAAAAACATCTTTCCTCCAGGGTCTGTTAAAATGGTTTAGGCTCTGGAGTTATGCTTCAGTTTAGTCTGGTGGTATGAATTCCCTAGAGCCAACAGAGTTTTACTAGAGATTATTTGAATGTAGTGTTTGTATTTCTAACGGAAATAAATGGGCTCAGAACTGCAGAAGGAACGGAGAGAAGAATGTATCCAAACCCCAGAATATGGAGGATGACAGGACTCAGCCTCCTGCTGGGGTAGTACGCAGTTTCATCCATTCGGAGTGTAACCAGTATCTCTGGTTCCTAGTATTGTATGTTCTTCAGCTTCCACACTTTATTTGGGGCAAGTTGTTTGGATGCCATAGCCCTAAACAGAGCATGCCTCCCTGAGAATCTTTTTGAAGAAATGCATGTTTTTTGGGATATTTATCTGGTTTTGATGAACTTGGGAATTGGCAGTTATACTTCACAAAAGCAGTAGAGTGTTGTGAAGTAACAGTGGATTTGTACCTACGCATTGACTTGGCTAAGTCTTGGGTTTGTGCCTAGAAGAAACAGCTTTTGATTCTGTAAGTGGAGAGAGGAAAGGGCAAAACCATTTCATTTCTATCATTGTGAGGGGTTTTTTTCTTTGGGCATCTCTCTTCACGCTTTTAGGAGTATTTTTGTAAAAACACTTGGCATTCCTTGCTTTTAAATCATGGAGTAACTTGGTGCAAACAATTCAAAAGAAATGGGGTTCCAACATTGTCATTATAGCTATTAAAACTGAATTGTTTTGCTTTTTGATGCTTGCCATAGCAACGGTGGATGTATAATTTGCTGAATATCCATAACAGGATATTTGAATGTATTCTTTACAGTTTTACTTCTGCATATAACTAAGCATGCCAAATCATCACATTAACCCAATTAACCAAGCCAGGCCCACATCTGCCATGGAATGACAATGAAGATTTAATTTTAAAGAACCTTGTATTTCACCTGCCTCTTAACAACAAAACCCAAACACCGTACATCAGAGTAGCAGCAGCTTTTATCAGTACGCTGTTAAAAATTATTCATGATTCAGACAGCAAAAAAGCCTGGCACATCTACTTCCTTGCCGCTTATCAGCTGGAGGTAGCTCTGTGTTTGTGCCCCTGGAAAGGTAGGACTGAGGCAGTTTATCCTGTTCCATACATGCACGGAATCTTTTGCGGTTCAGTACCTCTGTGCCTTAATAGCGATTAGACCTTTGGTTTTTAAACAGTGGGGAGCTGGGAAACTTGAAAGATACCAGCAGCACTTCAATTCAAATGGCTTTTTTTCTTATCATTTTATTGCACCAGGAATTAAATGAAAATATTTGGGACTTTACTGGCATGTTTGATGAAAAGTCCCTGTTCAAATAGCATTCATAATATTACACAGATCACATTGCTGTAATAACCTATAGGCTACTGTTAAAATTATGTATGGTTTCAGGTATATAAGATTCAGTTTATTAGGGTTTTTTTCCTCCTGGTAGAAAAGCTTATATTGAGGAAGAGAATAAGTTCATTAGCCATATGTAGCAGTGTTCATACAGTACTTTGGTAACCCCTTAAAAGTGCCTTGCTTGTCCTCATCCACACAAATTCTCATCATCTTTGCAGATCAGGAAGGATCTAGAAAGCCAGACAGTGCCCCAAAGACACCACAGAGCAGGGCCAAGGTGGGCTGTGTGCATTCTGAAAGTGGAGCTGTTTCCTCCTTCCCCAGACTGTAACGGCTGAGAGAAGGCAGCTGGCGTCCTGAACAACCTTGTCAATCAGAGCACATGGACCTCATTACTCTAATGAGCCATAGAGGCACATAAGGAACTACTTGAGCTTTGGAGAGAAAAGAGAGATGGACACTCTTGTGTACGCATGTAGCTGATTTTGCATTTAATTACGTTTCTGGGTGATCTCAAGGTCTAACCCCATGTGGAGTACCTTATGGTTATTTGTTCTCAAGAGTAAGTGAACAATGCAGCGAGGGCTATGACCAAAATAAACGCTTGTGCTCGTCTGCCTGCAAAGAACGGAAAGACTGTCCTGTGTACTTGGGAGCGGGCTGGGTTCCTACTTGCGTTTCAGCCACGAGCACTGGTGTCTGCAGAACCAAATCCACACAGATCTCCGACATAATTGTATTTGGTAGCAGAGTGAGAGTCATAGAATCACAGAATGTGTTGGGTTGGAAGGGACCTTTAAAGGTCATCTAGTCCAACCTCCCCTGCAGTAAGCAGAGTCCTTGTAACTTGGAGGAGATGCGTTAGCTCCACCGTTTCTCTCATCTCCTTTTTGTTATGTAGTCTTGGCTGAATATCCACGTGGAAGCTCCAACCCCTTCAGAATCCCAGCCTGAGGTTAATCTCGGGCAGGAGACCGACATGGCTGGAGGTGAGCTGGTTGAGGGCAGAGAGGCAGTGGGTAGATTGGCACTCCGAAGGCACTGTGGGCTCTGCTTCTGGGCTAATCCTGGTGCCCGTTTCTTGCTGGAGGAGCGATGGCAAGGCAGGTCTCTGTCCAGAGGGGGTGGACACTGCACCTGCCGCTCCCTGGGGCCTGGGTTCCACGTGGGAATGGCCTTCCGCGTTTAGTGAGATGTTACCTAAACATCTGATACTTGCATCAGAAAATGGTCTTCCCCCTCTTAACAGCACAGGGATACCTGTTTTAATCTAGAATTATTTAACTGTGAGGAGCACCAGCTGTATGGCTGCCTCATGTCTCTGCTCAAAGTGTATGGATCGTCTCGGAAGAATATTCGAGGAGAGACATAAATTCCCTAGAACTCGTTAAAAAAATGATAGCTCTTTCCCAGCGTGGCAACTAGAAAAGTTTCCAGCGTATCCTGAACAGCTGAAGGAAACAATTATTGTAGCAGATCCTGTAGCTGCATTAATATTTGTGTGTATTTATAGGCCAGAGTATACTAGATTAGCTTTGTGACCGTTGGGAGTGAGCCTGTCATTCTAGAGCCTCTTCTTCAATGTGCCTTTCACGCTCCATGAGATTAGCAGCCACTGAAAATAGGAAAAATGAATTTTCCTTTCTTCTGTCTTAGAAGAGACCCATCACAGCATACTCTTTTGTCTTGGCTCGGGGATGGCTTTGGTCCTTAGCAAAACCAGAGGGCCAACAGGTCTTTTAAAAGAGTTTCACTCTCATGAGGATCTAAGGGAAAATATCCTTTTTGCGTGTTTAGTCACACGCATCAAAGGAAACAACCGTTTCCATCTTCATTTGCATTGTGCCGGCACTAGATGTGGTGCACTTACACGGAGCTCTGCTTGAGGAGGCAGAAGTGCCAGGACTTTTCAAGCTTTGATGGAGATGGGGAGAAAACTCGGCCAGGCAAAGAATCCATCATTCTTCCAAGACACTTTCTGTTTTGAAAAGGACAGAGCGATATACTTGGTTCCTTGGGGGACTTTGCAGCCGAAGCTCCCGACGCTTAGGCTGGGGGTGGCACGGCCGCAGTCGGTTGCTGCTCAGGCTCAGGGCCCCCTCGGACGTTCCCCATCGCCCGGCCAGCGCAGCCCCGGGCTCCGCAGAGTGCGGATCTCCCCTCATCCTGCCCGGAGCCGCCGCTTCTGCCCTGGCGTCGCCCAGCCGAGCCCGTCGCTCCGCCTGGGGAGCCGGAGCTGTGGGGCTTGGACTTCGCACAGGGTGGGGAAACGGGAGGATCCCCGATTCAGCCCCGGGGCCGGTTGCACTGGGCTCTGCGGGGCCGGGGAGTCCGTCGCGGCTCCGAGCGGGGGCGCGGGCTCAGCGCCGGCGTTACCGGTGGATGGGGAAATCGCGGGGCTTCAGATCCCCCTTTGTAAAAACGGTTCCTGAGACTCTCCCAGGTGCGGTGGCGTTTCCCCACTCGAGAACACACCACAGCTCCGGCCTTTCCGCTCCAACGCGGCAGCTCGAGAGTGCTCCGGGGCCCCTCCGCCCCCGGTGTCGCCGCCCTCCCGGCGGGCCGTGGGAGAGGCTGCCATCGCCGGCGCGTTATCTGCGTACCGGCGGACTGGGAGCCCCCCGCCGCGGCACAGGGCCAGCGGGCTCTCGCTGAGCCGCGGAAGGGGCGGCCGGGCGGGACCGGCGCCGCTGCCCCCGCTCCCGGCGGGACCGGGCCGG